>PVJX010007157.1:0-72812 GCA_004027295.1 Dolichotis patagonum | reverse complement strand
CCCTGAAACTGATTGTTTAAACCCATTCTGAAGAGCAGACCTTAGTCACCACTTAACCATGCTGATTTTTTCTTATTTCCCCTGCATTATGGTTTGGATCAACAATGTCCCCCGAATGCTCATGTGTTCAGAGGAGTGGCACTGAGTTTATCCCTGGATTAGTTCATTGTTGTGTTCCTAGCTGAATCTGCTGAGGTGCTGTCTAGCTAGAGGAAGTAGGTCCTGAGGGCATGCCTTCAGTGAGTCTCTCTGGCTCTTGCTCTTGATCTTTTCTTGCTCTGTTTCTTGGAAGTCATGAGTTGATCGATTTTCTTCTCCCACACCCTTCTGCCTTGGAGCTGTTCCTGATCATAGACGGACACCTCTGAAACCATGAGTCCAAGGAAGCCTTCCCTCTGTCAAGCTGCAGCTGTCCAGTGTCTTGTCTCAGCAAGGAAAAGCTGACCAATACACCATACTCTTTCCTATTTTGCATTCCTCTCTCTGTAAGCTATGAGTCATTTCCTCTGCCAACTGAAACCTTTGTCTCCAAGACTTTTGCCCTAATAGTATCCACCTATGGTAAATCTGTTTGTGTATTGGTGTAGTAACACCAACCTGACACTTCTGCATTACCACTGCCTTGCTACTTTTGTATGTTTAGGGAGTTATTTCAGTCTCTGAGATAATTTTTTAAAAAATATCATGATTCTAATATACTTATTTCTTCCTCAAATTTATGCCATACCTTTTAAGGATTTTCCCAGATAGCTTCTCTCCAGTCCAAAAGCACCTGTGATAAAGGAAGCAAACATCCATGAGAATTGAAAGGAGAGTATCTATCCAGAGTTCCAAGGCTGCAGGTTAGCATGTCCCCACTGCAGAGAACCTCTGAGGCTTCTGCTTTCAAACCTTTATTCCAAACCTCTTGTGCCAGATCAGGTGAATAGACACGTTTCACCTGATCATTTACAAGGACTTGGCAAAGTTCAGAGTAAAGCTAAGGCACAGGGAGAGACAAATCAGTATACATGATACAAGGCTAAACAGTGGAGAAGATTCAGCCAAGACTAGAACTGAGAACTCACTCCCCAGGGCAGTTCTTTCAAAGCTGCTGTGGTTTTTTAATTGCTTTCCCAGGAACTACTATTCAGTGATATGACTGCTCTACTATAAGCATACTTTCTAAAAGCAGGAATCCTCAAAAACTGTTGATTAATGCTTCAGAGGCCAATGCAAGATCTTGACCATTTTTATTCAGCTTCTGATTGAACAGTTTGACTTTTCCAGGTATGGGGGTATTTGTGTATGAGCCTACATGGATAAAACAGGTGGCCTTCTCACTTTAAAATACCTGCCTTTTATTTGGCGGTAGTAGTGGTGGGGTGGTCAGAGGAGAAATATTCCTACTCACAAATTGAAAAATGAAGTATGTTGACAATGAGAATATGCAATCACTGGCTGGGGATTTAGCTCAGCAGCATAAGTGCCTACCTAACAAGCATGAGGTTGTGAGTTCGATCCCCAGCATTCAAAAAAGGATAATGCGATCACTTACTGAGGTCAAGAAAGGTATGAATGTCTTAAATAAGCATTTAATCACAAACGCTTAATATATGTTATATTATAAATTCATTCCTCACAAATTTCTAATATTACCAAGAAAATTACAGGTAATTACGTAGCATGTTGTACATCAACTAGTGTGTAAGTGCTAAATTGCATTGTTTATACTAAGTAAGAATCATGTATTCCACTGGAAGTGTTATGACAAAGAGGAAAAGACAGTAGATTAGGAGACAAAGAACTTACTGCCCATGGACTACAGGCCAGATGCTCAACTCTCTGAGTATCAATTTTCTCATCTCTAAAAGGGAATACAAACTCTGCCTTCCAGCTTTATACCAATTGTTGGGATCATTAAGTGAAGTGCAGCATATGAAAAAGCTCTGTAAACTTGGAAGCAATCTGTAAATGATGGTGTGTAAACTACTGTAACATTTAATGTGTTATACCACCCTCCGCTTCAGCCCATATGTAAGCATTCCCAGGCATTTTTGACAATCTTTGGAAGAAATTTTATAGACTTACATTAACAGCAGAGAGCATTGACCTGTGACCAGCACTGCAAACATGTGTTTGAGATTGGTAAGGATATGATAACCCTAACTCTCATGGAGACATCTCCTGGAATAGAGTTAAACCCAGGTTCTGATGGCAGTGTTCTTTGGGGGTCACTGAGGAAAGCACGCTCCAGTGGAGAAAGAGAGTGACTCCCCTAAAGCCACAAAGTACGTCAGATACCAAACACTGGGGGACAGGAAATGGGAATCCTTTCTCAGGAACACTCTCTGGGGTCTGGTTGTGAAGAGTTTAACCTGGCACGGGATGGGAAAGGTACAGGGTTATGCAGGGAGGTGGGAGGCAGTATTCGTAGTAAAGAATTAGCCTTACCAGAGAGATCCGGCCTTTGGGAGGCGAAACCTAAATCTTTGGAATACCCTGTCCAATGAAAGTGTTTTTGTTTACCTGATTTATGGTAGAGAGTTTGGACTATGAAGTACCAGCTGTCCCTCTGGAGGGCAGAGAATCTGTACTCACTTTTCTACTCAAACATTTCTGTTTCTACAGTAAGAACCGTTCCAGGGCCCAGATGGATGGGCTCCTGTGTCAGGCCAGGGGAGTTTGACACTCATGGTGTTCACAGAAGAAGCAAGCTGGAGAAGCCAGAACACCAGCTTTGAGACCTGGCTTCCCCCTTGTCTTTTACGAAGTTTTAGACTGGACAGTTAATCTCTCCATGCTTCCAGGTAACCCATCTTTTGAATAAGACTGGTGGGACAGTCCACCCAACAGGCTTGGAATTTAGCAAATAAAAACACAAAAAGATCAGTTACATTTGAAGTTTTAAAAAAGTTTTCTTTCATTTAAAAAAAACTAAAAAATATTTAATTTTAAAAAATTAGAAGTTTAATAAAATGAATAATTTTAATGTATGTTTCATGCATGATTTCTGATATATTTATATTAAACTATTTATTGTTGGTCTGAAATTTAGATTTAATTGGGCTTTCCATCAAATAAATGTATGTAAAGGGCCTGTTATTAATAAGACATGTATGCATTAGGTATAGCAACAAGTTCCTCCCTGAAAGTAAGGGTCACATGCCTGGAAACAGTACCATATACCCACTGATGCCACATACCCACTGGTGCTAAAGGATGGACAGATACCCCCACCCTTCTGCAGAAGTTCCACATGATTTTCATAATCAAATAATGACAGTATTTGTCTTTTTCACTATCTCTTTTAAGTGTACGATGGAGTGTGAGATCATAGCTGACTGAAGGCAGAAACAGATATGAGAACCTAGGTATTTTTCTCAAGCCAGTTATTTAAAATTTTTCAATAATAGAAATGTAAACTAGTGATACTCTTCTCACTGACTTTTAGGGGGGGGTTGGAAAACGTTATTTTTATAACTTTTTTTGTTCTTTTGAATGATGCTGCTATTAAATAATTATTTCAAAATGTTTTCAGTTTTAATTTGTAATATGTTAAATATCAATAGATATAGTTTGTATTAACAAAATTACGTTGAGGTCTTCAATACTTTTTAAGAGCATTAGTGGATCCTGATACTTAAAAGTTTGAGGATCACAGACCTATATCTTGATACCTCTATGTGCCTCATCTAATGTCAAGTGTGATGCCTGATACTAAAAAAGAACAAAGAAGCACTCAAAAAACTAAGGCAAGAGGGTCTCTGTGAATGCATGGCCAGTGTGGACTACATAGTGCATTTAAGGCCAGCCTGACTTACATAGCAAGACCCTGCTCCAAAAACAAAACAAAACAAAACAAAACAAAAACAAAAACAAAAACAAAAAAGCAAACAGAAGCCCACAGTCTGGCATCACACTGGCAGGGTTCCAATGCTAGCCTAACTTTTTACAGGCTACCAGGTCTTGTGCAAGTTACTCAAGCAGTTAATGATTCAGTTTCTTGACTGTCACACAGAGATGATGATAATTCTAGTAGTCTAATACAGGCACCTAATTGAGTAGTGTACTTGTGGAAATTAAGCAAGTTATTATGTGTAGACCTAGAGTGGAAGCTACAGGCAGACAGCAGTATTTGTCTCTTCATCCATTCCTGGCTGGAATTAGGAGCTCAATAAACGTTTGTTGAACAGATAAAGCACTCAGAACAGCAGTAAGCCCTATTCTGTGATTCTGCTATTTTGTTTTTCTGTATACCTTTGCATTAGACCATGGTGACGTAGGCACGGCTTGGTCCCATGTAGGTGAAGACAGGGTACAGGCATGCCCTTAGTCACACAAGAGGACTCACCCAGCTCGTTGAGGTAGCCGCCATGTTTCCAGTCGGCCGGCAGCGTCCCTGTGCAGTCCACAGCTGGGCCGCGCTTCCTAGAGTTCATGTTTTTAAGATTTACAAACAGCTGATTGTTCTTTGACTGTTAAAAACAAAAATGATAAAAGATTTAAAATGAGAGTGCAGTGTGGTGCAGCAATGTGTGATCTGTCTGGGGAAAAGCAAGTCCTCAGCTCACAGAGGCTGAGCAAGGGGCTCAGAGGACATTTCCTGGAGGGCAAATGTGGGTCCCTTAGGCCATCAACACTTTTCGTGATCTGAATTTTCTCATTTCACTCCGTTACCTTGTGCCAATTAAAGTCTGTTTATGCCTACATCTGTGGAACTTTGAATTGAAGAACAACATAGATTCTTGCTCTAAGGTTTCTTATCAAACTCTGTATAATCCAGTGTGAGTCCAGGTAACTCAGCAGTTTTCCCCAGCAACATGAGAGGGGATGATGCCCTTCACTTTCCTTCCTAACTAGTGTGAGAACAAAAGGATGGTGGATATTAACATCTCTGGAGAATACAAATGCTATTTAACAATGAGGCACCATAATTAAAATCTCCATGCATTAATTTAATGACAATGGGATTAAGTTAATTAGCTTGGTTTTACTCTAACAGAGAGATGAACAATGGGGAGCTGCTCACAGGAAACTGAAAATATAATTGGGATACAATTGGAAGGGAGAAATGTTTGGGGTTCAGAACATTATGGGGAGGACCTGGGGTACGGCCCCAGCTGGGTCTCTAGCCTCTGTGTGCCTCAGTCTCCTCATTTGTAAAATGGGAATAATAATCACTCCTGATTGGTATGAAGATTAAATGATTTCATATTTGTAAAGTGATTAGCTTGTTTGCAAGTTTAACCTAGAAAAATGGCAATTTCAGAGGACTCAATCTAAATAAGCACATCTTGTTATTGTTGTTACTGAACTATAAATAGGGAAGAAAATAAGAAGTGATCAGAAAAGATAATGATTTTACATAGGGTTGATGCTTCTATACATCTTTTATGTTTTTATTAATGTCCTTATGAGATGTTATTTTAAAATCTCACATAAAGTTAAAAACATTTCCAAGGAGGCATAACGCAAATGGTATGGATTGAACAGATAGGAAGATTTTCTCACATGGCAGCTGTCTCATTCAGCAGAGGCCAGGGGTTTGGAGTGACTGAAATTCCCTGTCACTCCACTCTTCCTTCTCACCCTTGAGATGCTGAGATACACACAGAGCATTGCTTAGAGGAATCGTTAGACAATACATGTAAAGTACCTAGAGCAGCGCCTGGCCAACAGTGCCGCTCATCGCAGGCTGGCTCTCTGAGACCTGAGACATCGCCCCTTACCTTGGCCATGGTCATCCTGTCCCTGTTGTTGATGTGAGGAGATGTGGCACACTGAGTGAGTGTGTGATAGCTGGGATTGGTGAAATAGTGGCTGTTGGCATTTCCACCATTGCTGTGGGGCAGGGTTTCTGCAGGAAGGGAAGGATGTGGTTATGACAGTAGTCGCCCCTAAATCCATATGGCAAAAGGAAATCAAAATAACGGATGAATCTTTGGACTACTTTCATATACCAAGCCTGGGTGAAAACCCCAGTCCCACACAGCTCACTCAGCAAAGCTGCCAAAAGCAGTAGGCACCTACCCTCCTCCTCACCTCCTTGAAAAGTGAAAGCAATACAAACAGCTCCTCCCAGCTTCAGGGTGTCTAAGAGCTGGGGTGGCACCCTTTGAAGCTGCTTGTGCCATAACTGGCCTCTTTAAGAAAAACAACTTTTGATTTCTTGATATGATAATTCTACATGGCAGATATACTTAGCTAACTCAACTACTTAACATATCTTGCCTTGGAATCATAATAGTTATAAACATGTAACCAGCCTGAAATGTTTTAGTAATTGCCCCAAAAGTAATAAAGCTTTTCAGTTTTCAAATTCTCTAGTTTAAGCAATCACTTCTTCAAATGACCGAAAGTGTCATTTCAATCTTCTTGTTCTTTATGGGGGCTTAAGACAGAAAGGAAGATTGAAAAGAGCTTTCTTAAAGGACTTCTTTGGTTACTGGTAATATTGAAAAGTAGTTTCTTATATAATTTGGTTCTCCTCAGTTAATGACTTGTGTTGGCCCAGGGAGACGCCAGAGGCACTGAAGAAAGCACCAAAAGCCAGAGACAGAAGTTTCTGTTTCCCTGGTCGGCTCTACGACCTTGGGAAACTTCGGGGCCCCTGCTCCTTCCCTCCCCACTCACATGTAACAAACTTGGGGATGGCTCGGTGCACAGCACAGTTTAAATTCCCCAGAAACAAAGTAACCTCACAATGAGGTCACTTTAAAACCCTCACAAAAAGTAACAGAGCTAAGAGCTTCCTATGTGAAAATGCAAAGCAACTCTAATAATTCATGCCTTTTCTCAACGAGCAGTTCTCCCCCAGGAGGACTGACTGGGACAAGGAATGGCAGAGCCAAACACCCAGTGTCCAAGAAGCAGGACTCACTTTCCAAGGAGTCAGAACCCTCCCAGGACTCCAGGCTGACCTGAGATGGTGTAATCTGCATTGATGACCCTCATAGCAGGGGTGTAGGTGACTGCTGGCATGCTTGACTCCTTGCCCTTCTGCTTGTGTCTATAAATAATGAACAGGGCTAGGAGGAAGAGAATGACAAGGACGAGGATGATGACGCCTGCGATGGCCCCGATCTGGTAAGAATCAGCAGGAAGCGCAGTACTGGTTCGGCTTAAACTGTTCAGGTTCCCAACGATTACAACGCCAGCTACAGGAGAAGAGAGGTCTGAGTAAGTGTGACAGTGCGCTGCATAAATGTTGGATCTCTACTAGCCAAAAATCTCCTACTGTGATAATGCCTAGGTATTATCCGTTCATGAAACGTTAATCTGGAAGCTTTTGGAAATGGAATAGGAAAGAAAAACAAACATTCCACTTTTTCAGATGTCCACTTGTCTATTCCCACAGAAAGGCTGCTCTAAGTCTCAAAAGGACAAGGGCTGAACCCAAGATTCACAGCTAGGGTTTGCAAGCTTCTCAAAGATTTTAGGTTAAACACTCAGACAGACGGATGACTAACTTGGGATAATTATATCATTTTTATTTTGCTTTGCTTATTATTCAATATTGAGCATATACGGGGATAAATCCTAAATGTCCAACTGTCTAACTTAATCTTACGTTTATCCTTAATGTTTCTAAGAGTGATCATCCTTACTAACAAGATAGCTCCATTATGGATCTAATCCATTAGCTAATTCCAATCAGCTTTTAACCTCAGAAGACACTGTCTTGTCTAAAGTTATTTTTCATGATATTAGTATCTCTCCTGAAAATACCTGATATCACTACACACTCTTACTAATTAAACTCAAAATTCAGCTTTACACAGTTCTTCCATTAAGTGAAGAAGCTAAAGGTACAAGAGTCTGAACTTTTTCTAGTGCTCTAAAGCTGTGGTCTCATTATCTATAAATGAGGAAAATGGTTTTCATGTAGTTGCTTTCAGCTTAAATAAATATCCCTATGACCTTATGACTTTTAATTCTAGAAGATCTTGTTACAGGACAGTCGACCCAGAAACAAGAGCAATGAAGTTATTGTCGTGAGATTACAGTACATTTGTAATAATTACAGAATCACAAAATATAACACCTAATTGAAATTGCAATCAAATATAAATAATGAGCATACAAAAGTTATGTTATGAAAGAATTTAAATGTAGTAATGTGAGTGCTTACGTGGTCCTCAGTTTAAGATGATCCTACCTACAATATTTAGGAATTTTCTTAAGCCTTCTATTGCCCACTTGGTTATTGTCTCTGTAAGGTAGCTTCAGACACAGCAGAAAGACTTTCTTGAAGCCTCCATCAACCCCATATCAGAATTGTCCAGGTCAGACTATATATGTGACAAGTAGTTCCCAATGCTTACGATACACATCCTACCTAAAATATCAAGGTAGTAATCTTCTTCAAATGCTAATCAATGCCTATTGCATGACCCAATCATTCTACTCCTAAATAGTCACCCTAGAGAAATGGAAGTACATGACACAAAGATAAGCATACTATTGTGGACAGCAATTTAATCTGTAGTAGCCAATAATGAGACCCAAATGTCCCCCAACATCTGAATGCCTCACCAGATTATGGTGTATCCATAAATGAAATAGTTCTTAGCAACAAAAAGAACTACTGACTTCTAAAACAATATAGTTCAATTTCACAATAATTATGCTGACTGAACAAACACAGACATAATAACCAGACATAAAGGAATACAGTATTAGTATATTTATATGGAATTCTACAAAATACAAACTAATCTATCGTGACAAAAAGCAGATCAAAGGTTGCTGGGGGCTAAGAGGCAGTAGTGGCTGGAAAGGAGGTGAAGAAACTTATAGAGGATGAATATTGTCATAATTATAGTAATGGCTTCATGAGCACATGCATATTTTAGATTTTATCAAATCATATACTTCATATATGTTGCATGTTAATTCATATATCAATAAAGCTGAAAAAAATCAGGCCCAACAGTAAGTTCATGAGTTTTGGAATAAATCCATCATCAAAGATGTGACACAGTTTATATAATAGTTATATGACTTTGGGAAAATTACATAATATCTCCAAACCCTAGTTTCTTTATCTGTAGGAACAACACTAAGGCATCCACCTGCCACTAAATAAGTAAAATAAGGAGCCGGTTATGCCATGCAGAGTTATAATGAAGACTGCACAAAGTAACACAGACAAAAACACGTAACTTGTGTAAGGTACACAAGAAGAGGTAGTAGGTGCCGTATGCTAATCATCTCACCTTGATCACATCGTGCTCCTTTCCACCCTGGGCTGCAGTAACAGGTCCCGGTGATGTGGTCACAGGTGGAGTTGTTCAGGCAGTCACATATCTGGCGACAGCCGTAGCCATACGTTCCTGCAGGGCACTCTGGAGAAGAAGATTCAGTCAATGCAGCTTCCCAGTTTTGGGGACCTGGGATGACACTGGTTTTTGCTGTGCACTCCTGCACATCTGGAGATGAGCACGGGCAGGGGGTTCCTGTACAGGCAGACTTGTGCCGCCCAGGGCGTCCCTCAGCTACACAGCGTTCCTTGCGTCAGGGTGGGTCTCTCGGTCCAGGTTGCACAGGGCTAGGGACCAGGTGACTTACCACTACAGGCACACCAACTCACTGATGTGTGCACAGTGTGTTGAGCACTGTGGAACAGGTGTGGCTAATCATGAAGAGCAGTTTGAGATGACTTCTGCAGGCAAAATTGTGGGCTGGGAGCGAGCTAGACGGAAGTTTCAGCTAGAGATACTTCCTGAACTGCATACATACTGTACTAGGGGTTCAGGGATCCTGCTCAAGATACATTCTCACTTGGATTAGCTGAGTAGGTAAAGAGGAAGAGGGTAAACTTTATTTTCCAGGTAGGAATTTCATTTGCCCTAGAATGGTTCAAACTTTGGATCTGCAGGTTGAAGTGTCACAGACTAGAACAGTAGGATTCTTACAAAATCAGAGTTGCACATGATGTCAAAGAATAGCATTAGGTATGATGGATCTAAAAATATTCAGGACAAAATTCTGGTGTTTTTCATAGAATGAGCAGCAGGTGGCAACATGCTATTATTATCAGAGTTCTCTGACCCACACCAGGTTTCTGTTTACAAATGAACACTGGGAAAAGTCTTCAAAAATACAGACAATTTGGCATTCAGAATAATCACAGAAGCACTTATAACATTTTTATGTAATAAAACCTTGAGGGGTCATTGGACATTCAAGTGGAAGTCCAGTCAGGGGCTATTCTGCTTCTGTGTCCATGTGTACACTAGTACTTACATGCACAAAGAGGGCCGTGCATGGGCTCATGTGATCCTTCTATAACTAAATGAAACAACAAAGCAAACTAATATTGGAATCTGTCTGTCTTGATCTAATTCCTGAGTGTCTCTCTTGGTGCGTTTGCTAGCGGGAAGACTTGCTGAGCTGGGCTAGGGTTTTGCATGCAGGACTGAGACCACCTGGCTGCCCAGGAGCTCTGGGGTGCTGTGGGGTGGAGGATGGGGTGCCTCACTGTCAGTGTCCTGCTCTGCTTGTCCATTTTGCAGGCCATACTGCCCCTGCAGGCACCAATTTTTGCAGCACCCTTCCCAAGGGCACACTCTCTGATAATGTCTCCAGCCTCCATGGCTTTTACCGTAAGAGACACCCACCGGCTCCTGGCCCTTATTTATTCACTGCAGGAAAGTCGCAGAGGAAAGCAACAGGAAGCTCACTTAAAACATTCACTTGGAGGCTGTGAGCAGATACATAGCAGGTGAGTGAAAATAGGAAAACAAGGGAGAATAATTCCAACAGAGCACATTCTCTGTGAATAAGACTTAAGAAAAAAGTCTTTAAGGTGATTTTGAAGGTTAGTACTAAAATGACAAGCTGGTATTTGGAAACAGTATAAAAGTTCTGTCTAGAAAAGGTGATCAAAAGGGTGATAATATTTGCATGGACTCGGTCCCACACCAGCAACGGTGCTGACCTGGGCCCCAAAGGCCTCCTTGTACCTAATGCTCTGTTCTCTTGAGTACGCCTGGATCCCCTCTGCCAAGAAAAATCTGGGCTATTTCTGAGCAGCCATGGAAGGAAGGAAGAAAGCAAGAAAGCAAGAAAGCAGGCAAGCAAGCAAGCAAAAAAGCAAGAAAGCAAGAAAGCAAGAAAGAAAGCAAGAAAGAAAGCAAGAAAGCAAGCAAGCAAGCAAGCAAGCAAGAAAGAAAGAAAGAAAGAAAGAAAGAAAAAGAAAAAAAAAGAAAGAAAAGAAAGAAAAGAGAAAAGGAAAGAAAAGAAAAAAAGAGAATTAACTAGAAAAACAGAATGGAAAACTTGAATTCTGTCTTCCTTCTGACATTTCCACCTCCTCCACCCAGTGCTAAGCAAGCAATTACTAGTAAGTATCTGGAGAGAAACACAGCCAACAGGGACTCCAGAGAGAAAGATCCTCAGGAGGGAACTCCACTGTGCTAGCAAGCAGCCAGCCATTCCCTCATACAACTTAACGGTGGCTGTAATTCTGCCTTAATAGTTCCAGAAATCCAGGAGGGTGGATTTTAAAGGAACAAAGTACGTGCACATGGCCTGATACTCCCATACTCACTCTGCTCGCAGTGCCTGCCCATGAAGCCGGTGCGGCAGGTACACTGCCCTGAGATGTGGTCGCAGTCGGCTCCGTTCTGACACTGGCATATCAGAGCACAGTCCTTGCCATAAAACCCCAGGGGGCATCCTGTGCAAGGAGGGAGGACAGCAGAAGTCAGAGGCTGCTGAAGAGAAACACAGCTCCAGCCTCCAGCATATTTGTGTTTAAACCTGAAGGATACTGCGCCATTCAACAGCAAGGACAAAAATGCACATCTCAGCTTGTCACAGGGCTTCTGAGAAGTCCAAATATAGGGTCTCACAAAAAGCTTATAATTTACAAGCAGAGGGTTGAAGAGTTCCATACCAGTCAGTGTAACCATAACTGGTATTCCTAAGGGCAAGAGCAGTGTCTTCCAATAAAGAAGCACTTGAAGCCTGGGAACTCCAGGGCATTTTCTTTCATCCTTCATTCAACTACTAGAATCTTGGACTCAAATTCCTCAGACTGAAATGAGTACTTTATATTAAAATTGTCTGTGTGCATTTGTTTTTAGTAGAGGATGCCTCCACCTCTGCTACCAGACTTGTCTGCTGTAGCTGTTAATAATTTAGGAAACATCATCACTTCCACCGAAGATGGGTGGCTGAATGCTCACCTTACAAACGACAACTGTGCATCACAGGTGCTTTGAAAAAAGCAGCAAGTCTTCACACTGCTGAATGACTTTCAAGCCTTAAAGGCTGAGGATCTTTGCACTAAAGACGCACTCAAGCTCTGTTGGTTTCTACGGACTAGCGGCTGTGCTGCATGGGAGTCTCATGGCTCGCTGGCACAATAAAGCTTGGATACAGGCTGATTCAATGGTTGTTCCCAAACAATGCATATGTCTTTTGTTTTCCTGTTTTCTTATGATTTTTAAAGAAAATCTGTTTTTTAACAAGCAGAAGCAGGATGCAGATGCCAGCAAATAATGGCATCCTGAACATCATTTGTTCACTGAGCACTTTCTCTGTGCCCGATTCCTCCTAAACATTACTCATTTAATCTTGACAGCAGCCTGGAAATGCAAGGATGGATACTCCCGTCTTACAGACAGTGCCCTGAGACACACACACTAGCAAATGGCAGGAAGGTGAGACTATAATACAAATGCAAGGATGTGTGTCTCCAGACCCTGTGTGGTTTCTGCTATATCATGTTATGTCCATTTAAAAAGATCCTCTGTTTGAGGTGAGCCCTGATTTTAAAATTATATACAGTATCTTAAAAGTACTTTTTCTTTTTTTTGGTACCGGGGATCGAACTCAAGACTTTGCATTTGTCAAGCAGGTGCTTACGCCACTGAGCTAAATCCCCAGCAGAAGTATTTTTTTTTTAAGGAGCTAAAAATTCTTTCTTGAAGGGCTGGGGATTTAGTTCAGTGGCATAAGTGCCTGCTTGGCAAGTGCGAGGTTGTGAGTTTGATCCCTGGTACAAAAACAAAAACAAAAAATTCTTTCTTGATATACAGTCTCTGGAAAATATGCCGAGACAGTCTCTTTTCTTGCCAATACTCCTTTCAAATCTTAGTCCGAAGCTATCCTCCCTTGTAGGAAAGTTCCAAAATTCTTACTCAGACTGTTACTTATGTCTACTATTAGTATTTAGTAAGAGTTACCTAATTTCTGATCCATCTTTCCTTTTGGCCCTTTGCTAGAGTTTTAAATTATATGTTATTCATAATAATAACATGTTTCTGTCTGGTGTCATTTATTCAATTACAAGCAAGAGGGGCAAATTTTTCCCCCAGGAATGCTCAGCTGTGGAAAAATTTCTAGATCATATCCTATGATGCTAAAAGCCTCATGAGAAAAAAAGGTTAGGACAATATGGGATATGAAGGGGAAAAAATAACTAGAGCTATACTTCTCAAGCCATGGTTCTGGGCTGACATTACCACCTACTCACAGAAAACAAATCTATAGTGTCAGCCCAGACCTACTGAATCAGAATGCCCTAGACGGGGAAAAGCATTCTGCTTTCACTGTAAACCCTGCTGAAGTTTGGAAACCACTAAACTCCATCTTCTCCAACTCTCCACCTTGTTAGGCAGTGATTCTTACTGTCTGTACTACCCTTTTAATTTTTATTACTCCTCTTATTACTCATCTATGTGCTATTAGAATAAATGATGACGAATTTCATCCATATAAATAGGGCTGAGTTCAAAGAGCAAAGAGAAAGAAATTATACACCATCACACACAGCATTGCTGCCAGCTCATTGTTGTTGGACAATCTGGAAAACAGAATGCTTGGAAGAAAGTGGGTCTTAACCACTCGTAGCAATTAGGATGTCAAGAGAGAGGTCACCATGTAAACGAGGCAGTCCAGGCCAGAGACCCTTCGTCAGCCAACTGGTGCATGCAAAGTGTGTGGCTGCTTCCTCCTGGGCGTACCCTGTAATGACCCTCCATGGGTCAGACTTACTCTGAGTGCAGTAGAGCCCTGTCCAGCCCGGAGTGCACTTGCATTCTCCATCATAGGCACTACAGAAGGCCCCGTTGTGGCAGTTGCAAGTGTGGATGCAGTTTGGACCCCAGTGGGCAGGTGGGCAGGCTGAAAGCAAAATATGCATGGAGAAGTGTGTTAGAGCCCTAGGCCAGCACCTGGCAGAGAGAGAGAGAGAGAGAGAGAGAGAGAGAGAGAGAGAGAGATCCTTCCACCCCTACACATCCCCTAAAGAGAGAGGTCAGCAGGACTAAGAACAAACATGAGGATCACAATTTACTACAGAAACCAAATTCTACATTAAAACCCATGGGGCAATTTGACCTCATAGATGACCATCATTACAGGTAGACATATTAATTCACAACTGGAGAGTTTGGCAATGGAGCAAGAATCATCTCGTTTACAGATCTGATTTTTAAACAAACACACAAATAAATCCTCCTTTGTGCCCAACACTGCCCTAGGCACTAGTCACAGGGGAGATAGTAGAGAACCAGACAAAGTCTAAACTACTTTCTGATTGCTTATATTCTAGTAGAGGAGGTCAACAATCTGCTAACCAACTGAAAAAACAATGATGGCAAGTGTTATAGAAAAAAATAACTTAGTATGGAAGGCAAGACTGAAGGATGCTAAGGTAACCTGCTTGTACTAGGCCTCACTTGGGGTATATTAGTTATGATTAGAGATTTGGAATATGAATCACAGAATGTTTACATTCCCAAAAGTTAAATGTAGGAACAGGGCTTTAAAAATCATTCTGCCAAGGATATCTACCCTTTTAAACACATCCCTTTAATTTTCAAAGTCACTCTTTTCACTATGAAGTACTTTTCCCTTTACATAGGCTGACAATCAGAACTATTAAGAAGGCTGCACAGAGGGAATCGATGAAGTCAATGATCCCCATGAGAAGGAAAATCTTTTGCTAAATAAACCAACTTCCTCTGGCATGATTATGGAACAGGCGACACTATTGTCTCCATTCACAGTGGTGTACGCTTGTTTGTTTCTTCCAGCACATTCCTTCTGCAAATGAGGAAGTGAACAGCTTCCAAAATAAAGAGTGCTTTTAAAAGGAGCAAAGTGTATCCATCAGCAATGGCAGTAATAGAGGGTCTTTTATTTTTTCTCCTCAAACCTGCCATTTGGTTTTGGTATCTACCCTCTGACCTGCCCATAAGCCGACCTCAATCAGAGATCCTGCAACACAGGTAGGTTTAACAGACTTCTGTTACTTCTGAAGTGATGCCCCCCAAGAGTGAAATGCACCATAGAATTACATCTACTAACGCTTCTCCAAAGAGCTACACTGCCAAGATCAGTGAGTTCTGTCTCCTTACTCCTCACAAATGAGACAGCCTAAATTGATCAAGCAAAACTAAATATTGAGAAAAAAATCTTTGGAAAAATACATCACTCATTAGTAAATGCTTGCAGATTGACTATAACGATAGAGTTTGAATTAAAAGGCCAATAAACCACAATGTAGAACCAGTATATGGTCATTCTTTGTGTTCTTATGTGCTCAACAGATGGATTCCATATGAACATTGCCTATTTTCTATGAAAATTTTAATGAACAGATCCAGATTCTCCCTGTACAGCACACAGACTATCCACGGTCCAAGGTATCTTTTCGTGACCCGGGTAATTTTAAAGATCATCTGCATAGTTCTGAGACACAGCTCCTGTCTGACCCAGAGGCAGAAGAAGCACCCGAGGGGAGTAAAGTTGTGACTTGCAGATAGGTGGGCCGCATGGTCAGGAGACAGCAGGTCTCCTGGGCTCACAGCATTTAAATTCTGTGTTTTAATTCCCCCATAATGAACTCGTCAGATAAATGCACAATGAAGAGGTAGACTTCTAATTACACTTATTTTTGTCTTAAATCAATGGATGGTGAATCCTTGAAAACTGAGTCAACAAAACGGTAGTTATTTAGGTTCTTTCCAACACATTTGGGTTTATCCTTAGAATCACTGCAAAGAACTCTTAACAGAAAGGAAGGAATTTAAAACCTAGAATGCAATTTGTAATTGGTCACAATCTCCTTTTATGGTTGTACAGACTCAAGCTTTAACCCTAAGGCACTGGAAAACAAAGAATCATTTGTTCAGCTGTTTAGCAACGAGACTTACGCTGGGAGCAGTCACTGCCGATCCAACCTGGGTAGCATTGACAAGATCTGTCAATGGGGTTACAGGTGCCGTTGTTGGTGCAAGTACAAATTCCCGCACAGTTTTTCCCAAATCTGCCACTGGGACACACTGTGAACAAGCCACAGATCAGTAATTCACAATCCAAACCAGCTCACAGAACCCTAGGCCCCAGGCCAGGAAATGACTTCAAAGGTCACCAGCCCAGCTGCCCATTGAGTAACTGCCTCTGTTTAACACCATCCCTCACTCTACATGGGCTCACTTTTATAAATCCACAAAGCCGAAGAGTGTCATTAAGGATAATAAGTCAAGAGACTGCATCACATTTCCAGAAAGCTGGCTTCCTGGCTTCTCACTCAGGGAGTCAAAATCCTTCCTCATATTAAATTTTCATGGGACGATGTAAACTGAAGACCAGCATGCCTCAGAGATAAAGAGGTCTTGCTGGTACAATACGCCAGCATTCCCCAAGCTTTGAGTCATCTCAGAAGCCGTACATCTCTCAACCAGCAGCCATCAAGAGCTAAAGGGTGAAGACATGTGCTCTGGAAGTCTAAGAACAGAGACAGTGCAGCCACGTTTCTCCGAAATGCTCACGAGGCTTACCTTCATTGCAGAGGGCGCCAGTGAAGCCAGGCAAGCAGTCGCATAAGCCCGTGATGTGGTGACACGGCCCGCTGCTGTGAACACACTGGGGGCATGTCTGGCTGCAGCGATGTCCATAAAAACCAGGGGAGCAGACTGAAGATAGAATGGAAATCAACTGTTATCTTTCTGAGATATAGCTACCTCATTTTCTATACCAAGCTCTCATTAAAGTTTTGAAGGAAAAAATAAAAACCTTTTTAAAAAAAGAGAATTTTCCAAGACAAGAATGACACCAGGAATAAGGACAATCTTCAATAAGGGAAAGAAGCCACTAAAGCCACTCTGAATTCCTCCAGGGCAAGCAGATGTCTTAGTCCTCTTTATTTTCCAATTTAAGGCCTCTGTAATTAACTCAAGGCTGGGCAGAAGCCAGGGCTCAAAGAATTTTTGTTGAGTGGATAGAGGAATAAAGAAATTAAAATTCTAAATACTACTAATCTCAAATAAGTACCCCAGATTATTGGTTTTACCTGTATTTTTTAAGAATCATTTTTGGCAATTAATAAACCCACAGTCAAAATTAGATCTTTCCTCTCCAAGATGACTCAGATTGATAGCTGTGACTGGAAACTAAACAAGCAAAATGCTACATACTTAGGTGTTTCCCAAGACTTTATTTGGATTTAAGTACAGGATGACTACATACAACTCTAAGTGGAAAAAGGGAGCAACTTAAAAAATTAACTTGTGTATTTTATAATTAGTCATATATTCTTTTTAAATTGCATTGACTAAAAGATTCAGTGAAATGTTATGGATAATTTCTCAACTCAAGAATTCTATTGACCTGTGCCAACAGCCCCCATTTTTAACTTTTCAACTCTATTTTCCCCATAGCACTGATTTTAACACTCCTAGCAGAATGTATGATTTGCCTGGAGGTTTGGCTGATGTTGACTTCTGGTAATTGAGGTAAGGCCAATGCCAAATTGCTTAATAAAATATTTACAGGTCAATGGATTTCTAGAACACCATGTGCAAGGTCTAAGGAAGAATCATGTCCTGATGATACTGCCAATGAGGCAATGAAAGTTCTACTGCAAAGGAATGGCTAGTCCAGAAGGTCAAAAACAGTAAAGTTCTTGGGGAAGTGCTGTTAAGGACAGTTTTGCAAAGGACAGGTGATCTATCACACCTTCCTCTAACCTTGGTAGCAAAAGAACATCGCTGTAAAGTAAGGGGTGGAATAGAGGTCCTCATTCTGCCCACCGTGTGTCTGAACTTATCGCCTAATGAGGCACTTACTTCTCTGGCACGTGGTGCCTCGGAATCCAGGTGCGCATTCACAGATGCCGTCGTCAGGGGAGCACGAAGCTCCGTTTTTACAGTAGCAGGGCAGGGAGCAGTTGGGGCCCCAGCGTCCCTCGGCACAGACGCTGTCACAGTGCACCCCTGAAAAGAGGCGCACAGGGCAAGGCTGAGGGGAGGCCGTGTGAGGCCTTCCACGGACGCACACTGTAAGGTGGGACCGAGCTCACAATATTAAAGCTGAGTACCACGGGCAATGATGCGCAGAGGTGACACCAGGTTTAAAGCCCAGTTACATCTTATATACACCAACACACAATATCATTATAACATTAAAATAATACCCAGGCTATTTTTCTATGTGGCTATGAAGAAGGAATGAAACACCTTTGCTACACTGATTTTATTACTTTAATAGGAAGGAGCAATACAGAAGCCCAAGGGCTCTGTCTATTAAAGGCAAAATTTATCAAAAATAGTATTGATTTCCTCTTTCCCCTTACTCTTTGTTCTACGGAGAAATGAACACAGTGTACAACACTAAGGCACAGCGGGGAGGTTAAGTTATTTTACATCAAGAAAACCCTACCCAGGAGTAAATCCATACGCGAACACGATCTTAGACTATTTTAATGATACACTGCACAGAACAGAAGGATGTACTATGCTGTCACCAAATTCTTCTTTAAAAAATTAATCCCACACTGAACAGAGATAAGCAACACGACACAACTGGCATTATTTACAGCTGTTGTACACACTACTGATTATTACAAAACTGTATACAGGTATTTAATACTCATTTTGGAAATAAAGAAAATTTAAAATTAGTCATGAATGAATAAACAAATGTCTAAAGGAACATAAAGAAAAACCGAGGTTACAAAAAATAAAACGTAAACCAGGTTTTATTTGAGGTAAAGGGAAGTCTCTTGTAAATCTGTATTTGAAGTACAACGGGGCCTTTTTTTTGGTCAATCATAATTCTTTACAACTCAAAGCAATGCTCTTCACACTGAAAGGCAAGGAGTTATAATTAGTAGTGAGCTAGTGACTGTTGGCTTTTGACCAAATGAAAATAAGGCAAGAACGAGCATGCACACTCCACAATTCCAGAACTAACAGCGACCTGGTGCCTAGGACGCAGAGCAGGCCGCAGTTTGCATGACAGCTTTTGCCTGTAAGGTGATTAGGAGAAAACCCCAAGGCTGGAACCCTAATAATGTGGAAGCAGGGCCCTGACTATAACCTGGATGCTGCTCATGGGTTCACAGCCACTTCTACTGAACAAGAATCTTTTTATTTCTTTCCCCACAGTTCCACTTTTCTCCTTTTGAAAGTGTCCCACAGGGTATAGGCTGCTAAGTAGGCATGAAAACACCCAGACCTCATTGTGTCCAGCTTGAATCAACACTAGACTTGTATTTCAGCTCAAATTACTGGCTGAAGAAAGGAGACCGGGTCTGTTATACGGTTAATTGGGGTTTAAATGTTCCATATAAAATAAAGTAAAATATGGAAGTTGGCCCTACTGTGTGATTTTTTTTCTTGGGTTCATGAATACATTGTCTTTCTTTTCAAATATCTTTTAGAAAGCTGAGATAGAACTGCAAATTCTGTCCTATCCCAATGTGACACACAACCCACTCAGTCGTGGCCGGTCATCTTACCAACACCTGTATTGCATCAAACATACTCAGTAGTCCTCTATTCCCAAAGGGAGTTGTGCCCTTAAACTTTGCTTTACAAATTTAAAGAAAGTATCAACAAGAGTAGCCTCCTACAAGCTTTACTCTCAATGCAAATTCAGATGCTAAACACTGACAGGAGCCAGGGCTCCAATTTAACAGCAGCTAAGATGCATACATATGCTGCACAGAGATTGCACAATCCCAGGCATTTTGGTCTGGAGCCATTCAGACAAGTCTTGATGAGAACTTTAAAGGCTGGAGCTGGGTAATTATCTGGTTAACCTGATAATCATCTTGGAAAATATTTTAGTCCTGAATTTTGATGCTTTTCTTGGTGGAGTGGGATTTTAGAGGGCTGAGAGTTAGCCATTTATGGTGATTTAGTTTATCAGTTTCTTGCCAAATAACTACTGCACATCATACTTAAATTCAGTTAAGATGAGTGGAGCACACTTCAGCTCAAAAGATATGCCGGTGTTTTATATTATAGGTTATCATGATTTATGTATAGCCTGGCAAACTCTGAATTACAGTGTGTCACAGATCAGACTGTAAAACTGAATAAAGTGATTCTTTATTTCATATCTGATTCCTCTTTCCTTAGGAGACTTGTCTATCCAATTAGCATAACCATCAGTCATCATCACTTTATCAAGGTAATTTTCATGTAAGTAACAAGCCCCACACTATAGCAAGGAGATTCATTGCAAAGATAAGCTTGTTCCACGTGATTTACTCCCCATTTCTTTTCCAGAGACTCATAGGGAATTCTACAGGTCATCTATCAGCCTTTGGTGACCAATTATATATGCATATTTCAGCAAAATCAACCTTACTTTCAGATAACTTTTACTTTAGGAATGCAGAGAAATCTTTCGTTTGAATGTAAATTACAAACATTCTACTATCAACCCCCCTAAAAATTTTAAGCCTTTTTCTTTACTCTATCACCAGTAAAAATGAGCCATCATGTAGCAGATATTAATACTTCATCTACTTGAAGTCAAATATCTGGATGTCTTAGTCAGGGGCAAAACCAGGGGACAGTGTGACGCTGTCTTCTCCCTCTGCTGCATCTTTCTCCCACTGCTACTACTCTCTGCAGACCTCTGAGCCCAGAAGGACAAGATTAAACTATTACTGCCAAGGCAAACATTCTCTGTAGAATATTAATATTTTAAGACAGCATACATTTTTAAGAGTCTAAGGAGAAAATATCTAATTGCGACATTTCAGGTAATTAAGTGCATGGCAGTACTGGGTAAGTGCATCTCTAAGTCACACCTAGGTATAAGGCTGTTAATGTGTCCTGCACATAATGACAATCTTGCAATGAAATGTACCCCAAGATAAAGAGTAGTAAGTTTCCTTTTAAAGAATTGGAGGATTTGGAGTTTGTGTGTGTGTGTATGCGTGTGTGTGTATTATATTCCTTAATTATTTCTATTGCTCTCATCACATTCCTTGCCAATTTTGCTAGATTAAGATATACTTTTGTTTCCTCATTTGTAAAAATACCTAAAGGAGAACTGAAGTCAATAAACATTCAGAGAGTGTAGCCGGCTGCTGGCTTACTGATGGGATGTTCTCTAAGAAAGGTAATTCGAGGGTGATGATGGTTCCAGTCAGGTCACCACGAGCTCTGTCTGGGGATTACAATCAGGGAAGAGGGTAGATTGTAAAGGAAGGAGGAAGGCTCCGGGCTGAAGGAACAGTAGGTGCCAGCCTCAGAGGCTGTATTAGTCAGCTTTTCTTGGACATAATTTCTGACACCCACAATTTGAAAGAGGAAAGATTTAATTTAACCCCTAGTTTGGCTGGCTCCATGGCAGGAATATTATGGTAGAAGAGCAAGGTAGATAAAAATCACTTAGTTCATGGTGACCAAGAAGCAGAACAGGGAAGAGTGTCAGAAAGAAAATGGTGAGGGACTGGGTATAGACTCCGAGGCCACAACTCCGTGATCCACCAGATACACCCAGATTTTTGCCCCACCAATCTCCAGGGTAGATCCCAAAGCCAATTAAAGTTAACACTGCCCTAACCATCATGGAGGCCCAAAGCAGTGTGTGCTTTTCCTTTGAGAACCACAAAGACTGGGTACCACTGAAACCCAGGGGCTGGTAAGCGTAGGTGAGATATGTGGGCTGGGTGGCCAGGCAGTGAATTCAGGGAGAAGAGCTGGAACGTCATGCTGAGGAGAATTTGCCTCTTCTGGTGGTGCTGGCGACCAAATGTACAAATTTGCAGGAGTGGGTATGAATAAATTTGTGTTTTATAGGCGGGCAGAAGACAGTTTGAAGAGGTGAGTCTAGATGAAAGAAAGTCAAGTAGCCATTGAAGTTACCCAGGTGAAAAATAATAAAGATGACAAGGCATTGAACTGAATTGATGACAGCTAGTATGTAAGGGAAGATGAACCGTAGAGATATATAGTACAAAACACTGAGGGATCCTTATGTTCCTTACTTCACTATCTTAGTCAGCTTTTGAGTTGCTAAAACATGATACCTGACACCCACAATCTAAAGCAGAAGAGTAATTCAGCTCACGGTCTCAGATGATTCAGTCCATGGCTTCTGGCTTCGGTAGAAACATGGTGGCAGGGTATGGGAGAGCAAAGATGCTTAGCTCATGGTGGCAGGGAAGCAAAACAGGAAACATTGTCAGAGAGCCAAGGACCAGGGGGCAGGCATAAAGCCCAAGGTCATGCCTCCCTGCCTTGCCCATACAGCCAAATGTGTGCTCCACCAAATCCCCTGAGTGAATTACAAAGCCAATCAAGCGAGCACACCACCTTAATCACTCCAGGTAACTGATAAATTCTAGCAGCTCGATGAAAGAGACGGAGTCTATTTTTTGCTCTCCACAGTGGCTAGTACATGAATGGTGTTAATACTTATTGAATGAAACAATAAGCAGAGTTCCTTTTTGTACATGACATTCCAGACCACTTTCCAACTGGATGGAGCAATAAAGCATTCTTTGCTTCCCCTAATAAATCTTTCTTCAAGCCAGGATGCCCAACAAATTTATAACATGTGCATTTAGAATAGTCACTCTGTCTAGGTAATGCCTGCCTTGCTTATTTTTGAGAAGGTATACTTTTAGGAGCTCAGGTCTACATTTTAAATATTGATTATAAAGCAATAAAATTTTGATCATCTTCAAGAAATTTCTCTGGGATGTTTAACAAGAATGCAAAAAACCTCAACACAAGTTACTTGGAGAAATAGCTTCCTGACATATTTGGAAGAAGGGGCAAAATGAGAAGAGGGTAGCTTTAAATTTGTAGCAATTTCTGATTCAATGAAGATATTTTTTTCTGATAAATGTTCCAGTGCTGATAAGGAGAGCTGTGAGGAGCTGTTTTTGCCAGGACTGAGGACAAAGAGCTCTTTGATAGCCTTTACAAGTTGCTAGGCAATGGCTGAATAATCGTGATAAACTTCAGCTAAGCAGTTCTAAAGAAATGTTCGTGCATTTAATTCCTGACTCATTATGCCACTGGCCTCGATGCAAAATCAGCATTCACTAGGCATTTGTGATTGCATGAATGCAGTAAATAAATCATCTGGGGTGTCATTATTTCCCCTCTCCGACACACAACACCAAATCCTGGTCTCGCTGCATTGTTTATGTTCCTTATGTCAGTATTGCAATATTATATTTGGGGCATTAGTACACAAAGGAAATAATTTGGATTCAATATCGTGATCCTGGGCCACAAGCTGTTAAACAAATATTAGAACAAAAAGAAATATTTGTTAATAATAACTGGCTTTGATGATTATAGCAGGGAAGAACTTCTCCCAACACTTTTGCTGCTTGCTAATCCTCTGACTAACAAAGCAGTAGCATAGTGTAGTGAAATGGAGAGAAGCTGCCCACCCAAGAACCCACCTCTGTTCCATGTGTCTGCCTTGACAGAACATAAGCTTCTATCAGAAGGGAGTTGAAGCCACTTTACCTCTGTGTTCTCAGGACCTAAGGACTATGATGGCATAGAACTTGGAGACACTCAACAAAAAGATGGTAGATCTTTCTATTTGGATACTATAGATTCCCTAAAAAATTACCTGCTTCAGATAGGTAACCAGGCTGAGAAAAGTCTTCATCGGGCATATGAATTAGAGAGATCTACATTTGCAGCTAGACAAAAGTACTGGGAAATATCATCTGGGCCCAAATAAAAGCAGGCAGAAGAGAATGCTTGCTAAAGAAGGAAAACTGGGAGCTTTGGCTTTTTGTTCAGTCTTTTTGGGGAAAACAAGCATCTCTCTACTCCCTCATTTCATGGACCCAACCTCTGGCTTTTATATGACTCCTTTACCCCCAAACCATGAGACAGACAGACATCTGAAGACACACTCTCTATCCCTAAGTACCCAAAAGAGCCAGACAATGAATCATTTGTATTTGTGGATGTTTGGGTACAGTTAATTAAACTCATTTGATGACGTTATCACCTCCAACTTGGATTTGCACACACATGTGACACTGGACAGAAGAAAGGTCCCCCCTTACTGTAATGACTCCAGCCTCACTAAATTGAGTGAGAGGTTCTTGGGACAGATCAGACCCTAAAGCAGTGATACACTGAGTCCACAGGTCATGGCATTTGGGGAGCCCTGGAGAGGAACGTGGTCCTTGTCAAGAAGGGCTAGGCTACTGCAGGCCTCGTTTCACTTGCTGGGAAGAGTGAAGAAGATGGATTCTTCTCAGGAATCTACCCACGGGGATCATTCCTCCAACTCCCCTTTTTCTGGCTGGGCTCAGATGAGAGCCCCACCACCTTTCAGTTCGTCATTCCCTTCCTTGCCAGCATAATGATGGTATAATAATTATTATACTGCATCTTACTAGTATGTCTATCTTTCCCAAGATCCCTAGAGGCTGACTTAATAGTCCAAATCCTTTTCCAACAATTTCATTTTCAACTTTATTATTCTAGTATAAATGCATCCTTAAGCCTTTTCTTCTCTTTTGCCACTGGTTATGAATCTTTTGTCCAAAAAATACTTCCTTAGATTGAAATTCTTCAAAAATTAAAGTAATAAAGTATAGAAGATGCTACTCTACAGACTGGTAACTGTCCCTATAGATTTCCTAAAAACTGTCCCAGGGCTACCGTGGCAACTTTTTAAATAATAGACATGGCAAAAGACAGTTGTGCAGCTTGTGTAACTGCCCAAAAGACCCTAGATAAACGGCTACGTCAAGGTGGACGTCAGCTCTCACTCAGTGTGTCAAGGTGTTTCCCAAGCATTTCCAAATCTCCGTTTAAGGGACTGACAGGAGCTAAATCCCCACTTCTCCCCCCTCCCCTTCTTCTGCTCCACCTCTCCTCCTCACCCACTCTGCAAATCCTCACTCATTAGGTGTGAGCAGGCGACTGGGAATACGGAAGTTAAGAGATCTCAGGTGACAGTGATTTTAGCCAGAGTTGGAAACCAAGCTGCAGACCACACATGTTCCCAGACAGCTGGAATGAAATTGTGATTAGCTGTAATCCTCAGCAAATAGGTGTTCTGGCTGACTGAACTCAGAGCAAGATGGAAAAAATAAATATCAGTATCAGGCTGTTTCTGTCATTTTTAGGAAATATATAAAGTGTATCATTCTACTACTCTGGAAATACGATATATATATACATCTATCTACATGAAACTAATTATATGTAACTGACATCTGGAATTTTAAAATAATCACTTCAAGAAGCCAGTCTCATTTTATAGCCACGTATGTGCATATGTGTCTGTGTACGTGTGCGCATGCATGTGTGTGTGGTGTGTGTGTAGCAGAGGTATTGGGAAGAAGCCTTGGACAGACCACATCCTTAATGGTACTTCTTTTTTCTTCCTACTGCAGTCTGCTTCTTTTTGATAAGATAATCCAGTGATTAAAAATATCGATAAATTAAAGTTTTAAATAACCACATATAATAAAAGTGCATGCGCTTTCTCTCAAAGAATGATTGCTTAGAAAGTTACTGGGATATCAAATGAAGCTTTTGTTTTGTTTAATTTTCATGACAGTATATTTTGCAATACTATCTCATGACTAGGTATAAATAAAACTGTCAATTATAGTAGAAATTTTTAAAATCTCAATTCTTTATGAGAAAAAAACAAGTATTAGACAACAGGTGAAGTACTGCGTGGTGGTGACCCACACAGTAAGAAAGAAAAACTTTCTTGGCACATCAGGTGGGTATGAACTCTCATTACTGGCATGTTAAATTTCTTGTACAGAGGGGCAAGGCCCTCTGGAAATTTCTCTCAGGCTCCAACACCACCTGTTCAGCAGATAAGCACTGTATGTAATCCTGTCAATGTGGTTAGGGCAAAACCCTTGCCGTTACACCACACACTGCAACCCTCTTCATTGTCCTTAACAGGTCCCCTTAACCTGTCTCTCTCAGCAACAGAGAGAAGAGGGAATAGAATCACTTGCTTCCCTTGGCTTATGTTAATGATTTGGCCACAGATCTGGTGTTTAAATGAAAAGCAAAGCTTTCTCTATATTGTGAAAGGTCCTAAACTTACAACACAAGTTTAGTGACAAAAACATTAATCTAGCCAGTGTTAAGAATGAAATGATATCCCGTGTAAGTTTCACACAGAATTTTCTCTTTCCTTTTAGAAAAAGAAAAAGCCAATTCTTGGTTCAACTGTAGAGTGCTTCTGAAATTCTGGAACTTCTTTTCTGCTCCATGTGTTTGCTTATCCCACTGTGTTCTGTAAATGTGGAGGAACAACTTCATGGCAGCCTTAGATACTGACAGAAGTTACACACCAACAGCTCACACAGAAGACCCAGAGGGACAAAGCATTGGAACAACCGACCTGATCATGGAGCAATGAAGATGTACAGGCCGTGAGGCATGGCCACGGCAGGCAATGAGAGATGGAGCCCCCTGAGGCAGCAGAGCTTCCTCCCTTTTGAAGAAACAGGCCAGTCACAGATGGGCAGAGGATTACAAGATTGCATTGTGTGACAAACCCTCTGCATTCCTGAAGGAGCTTGATAGGTCTAAGGCCAGATGGGATCATTTGTCTTACCCCTTGACCCAGACAGTGGAATGCCACAGTTTCCGACTGGCTTCAGGCCAAATCATCTCTTGCTTTTCTCGTGTGGGCTTTTCATAGGCTGGTTCTAAATCATCAAAGCAGGTGGACACTTGAGTATTGACTGCTGTGTTCAGAGACACCTCACATTCTTTATATATTCCTAAGAAAAAAGTAGATTTGGAGCAGTATGGCTTCAAAATAAATGATGTGGAAACTCTTTTAGGGAAGTTTTGAGTGACAGAAGGTTAAGAATCCTATTTTGCCTCACTGTGATCTTAAGAAACCAGTACTGGTCAGTGCATTTGAGAACTCCAAGTTCCCTGGTGAAGTCACACAATTTAATTTAATCCCTGGTGTGATTAAATTTTAGCAGTTAGTAATAGAGAGCCAATAGGAACATGGGAAGGTGGAATTTCATACTCTAAAGTGAGAATTGCACAAGTCAAGAAGGAGCTTGCTCAAAACATCTGAAAGTTCAAAAATATTCTACAGCTGAACCAAGAATTGACTTATTTTTCTAAAAGGAAGAGTAAATTCTGTATAATAATTACACAGGACATCATTTTATTCTCAAAATGGAATAGACTAATATTTTTTCTCAGAAAGCTTGTTTTGAGTAAATTCTGTTTGTGGGTGGTACTCACTGACATGAAATGAAGTTTCTTGCACCAACCTTGGTCATTTCCAGAAACAGTTCTCAGATACCAGAAACCAAGCACATGATAATCATGTCATTTTACTCCTATCAAAAAGCAAAGAAACTCTCCACAAATTCTAAGGAACTCCCAGAAACATAGAAAAGGTTACTGGCAACAGACCATGTTATGGATTTGAAGACAATATAGTTAAATTGGCAATATTCCCACATTTATCTAGAGATTGAATCCCCACTAAATTTCTACCTGACTTCTTATAGAAATTCATATGTTGATTTCAAAATTCACATGGAAATTTAAGAGATCCTGAATAGTCAAAATAATTCTGAAAAAATTCCTATGATGCTACAGTAATCAAAACAGTATGGTGCTAGCATAAGGATAAACATATAGATCACTGAAATAGAATAGGGAGTCCATAAATAAACCTCAGTACATTTGTCGGTATGTTAGTCTGCTTTTCTGTTGCTGAGACACAATGCCTAACATCCTCAGATTAAAGAAAAAGTTTAATTTGGTCCAGGTCTCAGTGGATTCAGTCTATGGCCAGCTTTCTCCAGGTAGAAACATCCTGGAAGGAAGGTGCAGCAGAACAAAAATGTTTAATTCATGGTGGTTTGTCAACAAAGAAGGGGAACAATTCCAGAAGGGGTGAGGGCTCAGATATAGCACTGAGGTCACATCTCCATGACCCACCCAGATAAACCCAGAAGTGTGCTCCACCAATCTCCTCAGTAGCTCCCAAGCCAATAAGGCTGACACAGCTGTACTGTCACATTCCACCCCTTGTGAACTTGACACTCAGGCACAGCTCCTTAAGCCATACTTAATTCCCAAATGAACACTAATTCATAATTCTGCCTAATATTAGACAAGTATCTTGCATAAAACTGAAAATGCAATCTCTTCTCTAAAATCACAGTAATTTTCAAGAGCTCAATTCCAGCTCTCTTCTGAAACTAAGGCATACTGTTTGTTGTGAGTCTCTGTAAGAATCAAAACAAGTCATATCATCACAAGCTATAATAAATAGCACAGGGTAAGCATTCCCTTTCCAAAACAAAGAAATAGAGAAATAGAAAAGAATAGGATCAAAGCAAGACTGAAATCCAGCAGGGAAAACATTAAGCCCCATAGTTTCATATCTGGCACCCAGAGCACCTGAGTTCTAAATCATTTGGGCAGTCCCATTCCTATAGCCTTGCTGATTGCAGCTAACATGGTCAGGACTATCTGTGCTCTGCAGCACTCTCAGCAGTGTCTGCAGCACTATCCGCCGATATTCCATGTTTCTGCTGTCTTAGACTTCATGGGGTCTCCAATGCACCACTGACTGCATTCTCATAGTTTTGCACACTTCCATCTCAGGGGCTTTTTACCTAGCTTCCAGGTCTTTCTTTGAAATCAGCATGGAAGTCTCCTGACTCCATCAATCTTGCATCCTGCACACCAGTAAAACCAATATCACATGGATGATGCCATGGTCTGGCACCAGCACAAGAAACACCCAGGCCCCCATGAACCATGGCTGCACCAACTTCTAAGTGTTTGCATGGCCAAGCATGGTAACATGAAACCCAGGAGCCAAATCCTTAGGCAGCACTTTTTGAGCAGAGGATCCATGGGTTGGTTCTCTCTCACACAAGAAGGTTTGCGCTTATGAACCTTTGAAACTGCAATGGGTAGAGTTTTGCTGATTCCTGAGGATGTCTTCAAGGGATCTTTCTTGTCCCTAAACAAAGCATTTGGCTCCATTTTAATGGTACTAATGTCTTCAGCATTGTACCTACTTTGACCCCAACTTTAAGCATGGTTCCTTCTTGGGCAAAATTTAAGTTTTTAAAATTTTCTCTTTTGCTTTTTGTCCTTGATTTTCACTATTAATCCGAGACTTCCTGAGCCTGACATTTATTGCCTTCATTCCCATAAGGATTCTTGTCCCCTGAGCTCTGATCAGAATCACTCATCATGCTGTTTATAATACTCTTAGGGTTTCTCTGTCTACATCTCCAAACCTTTCCAAATTCCTCTCACAAACTAAGTTCTAAAGCCTTCTGAATCATATGGTCAAGCATAGTCACATGAATGATCCCACTCTGGTCCAAATTTTCTCTATTAATCAGCTTTCTGGTTGCTGAAGCACAATGTCCAACACCAACACAACACCCACAATTTAAGGACACAGGGTTTAACTTGACTCATGATCTCAGAGGATCCAGTCCATGGTGGCTGAGCTCAGGAGAAAAGTGTGGCAGACCAAAGGTGCTTAGTTACAGGCAGCTGAAAGCAGAGCAGAGGAACAGTACCCTGACAGAAGGGACCAGAGACTCATACATAGACCCAAAAGCTCTAAGTCCATGACCCACCCAGACATACCCAATTCCCTGCGTGGCTCCCAAGTCAATCAATCTTTTTTGTATTGGGGACTGAAAAGTCAATCAATCCTAACCATCACAATGCACAGATGATTTTGGACAAGGGTGTCAAGGCAATTCAACGGGGGAAACAGCAGTCTTTTCAATAAATGATGCTAGGGCAACTGTTTATTCACATGCAGAAGAGTAAAATCAAGTGGGATTCAGTAATCACAAATTAAAATCTATCAAAGACCCGAATGTAAAAGCTAAAACTAAAAGTTTTAGAAAAAACCATCGGCATAAGTCCGTGACTTTGGATTAGGCAATGATTGCTTAGATCTGTGAAAGTACAAATAACAGAACTCAGAAAACAGATAAAGTGTACTTTATCAGAATAAAAACTTTTTTGCTGCAAAGAATACTATGAAGAAATAAAAACATAAAAACAAAAACAAAAACCAGATCAAAGAATGGAAGAAAATACTTGCAAATCATATATCTGACAAAGGACATTGTCTGAAATATACAGAGAATGCAACACTAAAAAGAAAAATAAACACAATTAAAATTAGCAAAGGATCTAAACATATATTTCTACAAAGAAGAAATACAGATGGCCAACAAATGCATGGATACATCCTAAACATCAGTAATCATCGGGGAAGTGCAAAGCAAAACCTCAGTGAGGTACCATTTCACACACACAAGGGTGGCTGTAATCCAAAAGACAGATGTGTTGTGAGAATATGGACAAGATAGACCCCTCATACACTGCTGGTGGGAATACACAGTGGTCCTGGAAGAATAACAATGTTTTTGCTCATGATTTACAGACATAGAAGATGGTATTCAGTGTCCAAGTGAGCCTGTACATCATGAGCAAAAGCATCATTCTTCCTCCAGGATCACTGTTAGCTTGATAAACTTCCTGGTTAAAATCACAATACCACATAAATAAGGAAAAATTTCCACTCTGTGGTTAGAACATTTGTGCTCAATCACACTATGAATTTGTCACGACCGAAGTATGATTGGAAGAAAAAGAAAGTTTTAAAACTTTTCTTTCTAGGAAAGAATGCTCAACTATTTGCATATTTGCTATGTTAACATTAGTGCTTAATATTTTTGCCGCACTAGGGTGAAGCAAAGTAAGCCTTACATTCCTAGGGTTTAATTCAATGCTTTTCCCCTCCTCAGTGCTCAAATTTATCATAGACGTCTTCACAGTTGAACTCTTCACAGTCACTCGTATTTCTCCCCTCTTTGTCGCCTGAACTCTGGCAACTGGACCTACCATGTGAGCTCAGGAGAACTGTCCCTGAGCAAATCAACAAAAACATCAGCCCTGGGTTACAGATAAGATAAAACTAGTGATTACATGCCAGGGTCAAAATGTGTTCCTTTACAGCAGACTTCACTGTATTTTCATTTTTTCTCTGAAAAATTGACGTGTGTGTGTGTGTGTGTGTGTGTGTGCATGTGCGTGTGTGTCTGAGAGCAAGGAACAGTGCTAGGCCTTAGATTGGTGGTTTCTGCTTCAAAGGAGCTGTCCTAGGCTCTCTCTCACCTGACCATCCAGGGAGGCAGCGGCAGTGGCCCGTGGTGGGGTGGCAGCCATCTGCGTGGCTGCAGTCACAGCGCTCCGCACAGTTCAGCCCGTAGGTGCCATCCTGCAAGGGAGACCACATCAAAGATGGCAGTGAGAACCTGGGCCTCCCGGGAAGGGAGTCATGGGCAGCTATGTCAGGTCAGTACCTACTCTCCCAAGACACATCACAATGGCTTCTTTCTGGGTCTTCTTGCTTCCCCCAAGTGCAAGCTTAAGTGGGTCAGTGTTTTAAAACTGCTCAAACTCTAGCGTACGCCTGATACAATGGTTAGGACCATGTATAGTGAGACTACATCAGTATGCTGGTATGCATATATACATGCAAACATGCCAGCTAATAAAAAAATCTTTATCATAAGACACAACTCGTAAAAATACTTTCTTTTGTTCCTAAAGATTTTTATACTACAATTCCATGCTCCTTGTAATCCATTCTGTTCTTTAGTGGACCCTGGCTACATACATTTTTTAAATTATAGTTTTAATCAGAATAAGATGACTTCCCATGTTTGCAATGTGATATATTGGCACTATAGAGAAAAGTGAAAATTTTTTCGTACTTTTTCCTAATAAATGTTTTCCTCTCCAGGAAAAAGTCTGGACCATGCGAAATATTAAATACATGTTCCAGCCTCTGTCTTCTTCCCTTCCTAGCTCTGTATATTTTTACTGGCATATTAGTGTGGGTGGTCTGAAGAGAAGAGACTCTTAGTAGATGGGTCATTTCATTTATGGGGGAAAAAAGGCTCTGCACTTGCAGGGAAAACCCTGCTCTTTCCATCTAGACCCTGGAATTGCGGGGGGAGTGTTACAAACCTCCCGACTAACTCAGGACTAAGGAAAACCTGGGTACACCATTAAGAAGCAGGAAAATGATGGGAACCATCAGCAACCATCAGTAGTGTCAGATGGCGTGATCATTTGTCTAGAACTTATTGAACCATATTTTAGGCTGCACTATTATTTGATAGGGCTGCACAGGATTTAGCTCTGCCATGATACAGCCTGCTAAACTATCAGCTTTTATCGATTTCTTAACGTGTCTAAAGCAGGAAAACAGACAAGGTGGTTCCAGGGGCTTTGCTTTGTCCACAGTGAGATAGGAATGAAAGGAGACCTTCCAACCCATCTCGATGTACTGCTAATTTGTTCAGTGGTCTGAAGAGAGGCACCAAAGCTAAAGTAACTCTGTCCTGGAGGTTTGGAGGGCATGGTCCAGCCTGGGGGAGGGAGTCCTGAACTTTGGGAAATGGGTTGTCCTTAATGCGGAGGAAGCCCAGAAAGAGAAAAGCCTCCTTGGAAGTCCCTTCTCCAGAGGCCTAATTCAGGGGATCACATTGTTATCTTGCCCTCTGATGATGCCCTGGAGGCAGAGAACACACACCACTGAGAGAGTGCTTAATGGCCCTGGAGAAAAGGATTTCAATGGAAGAAAGATGCAAAGAAGGGAAAGAAACCAGTCAAGTGTTTTGCAAGGAAAAACCAGCAGGTTACTATGGAATACACTTCCCATTTGCACCCCATCAGCCTGCAGTAGATACAGATGTCCAGTAAGTCACATCTCCTAAGTAGGTCAAGAAAATGCAGTGAGCATTGGAATGAGAGAAATCTTAGGAGATTCTTTTGCCTCCAGAGTTATTTACATTAAACTACGCTGTTTCCAAACCTTTCTTCACTTCAATGAGCATTTCTGTGACACCAGTCGCCACCCCTTTTCAATCCCCTGCCACTTCCCACCCCAAAGGCTAGGGATTTCCATTATAATGGGAACAAAACCTTTGCAGAGTGACAGGCATACACTGAGTGTTTGACCAATGCTGCTGATGGACTGCCAGCAACTAATGAGTATATGAGAAACAGAAAATACTTGACGGGTGTGGAGGAAGACATTCTCACAAAGCCTTTATGAGTGATTGCTGTGTCCATCTCATTTCTAATCCTATATCCACCCTGGTTCTTCTAGTAGCTGCTGAAGTTTGATTCATACTCAGCCACTTTAAGTCAGGAAAACTGCAAAAAAAGAAACCAACTCTCCTGCATCATCTCCTTCTAGGCCTTCCCAGTTGGAGCAGGCTTACCTGGCAGGGAAATTCACACTTCTGCCCACGCCATCCAGGGGCACACGTGCAAGTTCCATCTAGGGTGTTGCAAGCTCCCCCATGAAGGCACTGGCAGGTTAAGTTACAGCCAAAGCCCCATGTGCCACTGGGACAGCTGATGGAGCAGTCCACGCCGTGCCAGCCTGCACAAGAAGAATGTCGGGGCATGTGAGAAACCACAGCAGTACCACGTTTCACTTTGGAAGCATCTTGGGGATGCACAACAGTGCCTCCCAGCCAGACCCCAGCCACAAGAGAGCCTTGGCTCTGCCACAGAGGGGGCCACCAGAAATAAACAAAAGGCACCCCTGAGGACCCACACAGCTGCATGTGCCATGTCATCTGCCAAGGATGCCAACACTGAGATGCACCACTGGGCTACTGGGGAAAGAAATACAGAATGGGGGCAACTTTAATGTGCAGTGATGCATGATGGTGGAACGCTGAATACTGCTCACATTGAGAAAACTGCAATATTTATACGGGAAGACGCAGAAGGGTTGTGCTGGAAAGAATGTCCTATCTGTGGTGCAGGACCCCATTGACCATGAACAACATGTATCCAAGATCCTGGTTGCATTTAGGATAGACACATTCTGGACCTCACAATCTGTGCTTGGCTGCATTTCTTGTCAAGGGTCCAGGTCAGCCAATTTAGGAGCACATGTCTTCTTGTCACTCTTCCCTAAAGCACAGACTCCCACACTTCTAAAGCTGGCAGCAACTTCAGAGATCATCTGATGTGACCCTTTTTCCCGGACCCATGAAGACATCAGAGCCCACATGGATGGCAGGAGGGGCTTGCTGAGATCAGGCACCGACTTTTGGTGTAGCAAGTGACAAGGAATCTTGTCATGGTTGCTTTCCTGTAACTTTAGGAGACAAGGGGATCTAAACCAAACAAATGACTCATTTGCCCACTCTTACCTGCCTTGCAAGTACAAGAACCATCCACAGGAGAGCAGACAGCACCATTTTTACAGCCACAGTGAGACGAACAGTTTATCCCATAGGTTCCCGGGAGGCATGGGGTGGAGCAATCAATTCCCTACACAGCACAAAGAGCAAAATGCAGGTCACTTTGGCAACGGCAATCAGGCCAATGGTAATAAACAAAAATATATTTTGGCAATGCTGGTTATGTTTCTTCTCTACTTTTAACAGATTGCATTTTTTAAAGTTGTTCTAACATCATCACTATACACATTTTAGAGATTCAAGGGTAATACTAGCTGGTTTATATTTAGGATAGCATATTAAATGAAACCACAAAAAGCCTCCTGCCTTTGGAGGCAAACTAAAGAAATAAGCCTTTCATCCTTGCTCGGACAAGTCGATATATTAAGATAAATTGTAGCTGTAAAATTACTGTAGATAAATATACAGGCATAGATGTGACTATTCATTAGTTTCCAATGCTTCCTGGACTTCCTCGTGTACTATGTAATATCATTAGTAAGTGCAGTGAAGCAACAGAATGCACAATCAGCCAGCAGCACGATTCAATTTATTCAATAATGAGCATTAGACACAGAATTGGGCTACCAAAGATGACTGGAGGGCATCTCTTCTCAAAAAATGTGGGGGGTGCAGGGCCTCTTTAAAACAAAGGTTAAATGAAGGTTTCAGTAAAATGACTGCGGCATAGGTTAGGAAACTCTTTAAAGATTCCCTCAGTTCTGTGATTTTATGATTCCCCCAGTTCAACAGTATGTGTTCTGGAATAATCATCAACATTCTTCAAAGTTCAATGTTATCGCCTTTAGAATGGGAGCACATAATTCAAGAGCAACACATTTTCCTTTAAAAGATTCCCACCTATAGTTTAAAAAGCTTAGAAATTTTAGGCACAATTCTGCTTTACTAGCACAGAGGTATATTTGTAGTGCCTTGATTCCCAAAGGGACCTAAAAACTATGTAAAACTAACTGTAGAATGCAAATTTATAATAAAATGCTAACTTGATGCATGATGGTTCTTTAAATTTCATGGAATTAAAACAATAACTGTAGATAATAATAACTAACTTACTTGGGAAACTAACGTCTTTGTTCCTTATAAAAAGACAGTAAAATAACAGTTTAAGGAATGATAGTAATACATCATGCTTGCAGATATATTCTTATATTAAAAATTAACGATACATTTGCAGCTCTATCAGCTTTCTTAGTCTTCACTCAAAGGTCATTACTTATATCTCTACTATACTTTTCTCCTTATTCTTCCTATTATTAATGATGTGAATGATTTGAGCACATTTATTGCGCTTCACAGTGGGTCATGTAAATTACGGTATTGATACATTGCCTCTTATACCCCCCTCCTGCTTGTATTGCCCAAGTCACTCACTTTGAATCCTGGGGCACAGGTGCACTTTCCAGTCACACTGTCACAGTCAGCCCCATTTTGGCAGCTGCAGATCTGCTGGCAAGCCTCCCCGTAGAATCCAGGAGAGCAAGTCTCATTACAGTAGAGTCCCGACCAGCCTGGATTGCAGGCACACTCTCCAGACATGGGGTGACAGCTGAGAAAAGTGGATGAAAGGAGTAAGTCTTTCTGGGGTAAACATGACACCCAAGGCCTGTGCAAATGTTGCTTTAGCCATGATCACTAAATGTGTGGGTAATTCCATGCACAATCAACTTCATTCCCAGGCTTGGTATCATTTAATTAATTGGCTGAAACATGATTGGTACTGCAGAAATGTATGAAATCAGTATCATGCACTTGCATGATGACTACTATAACCATATCCTTTTGTTGGAAATGCTTTTTAATTTTCTTGAATCAAAAGCACTAATTCAATCAGAGGCCAATTTCCATGAGAAGTGCCAAATTCCATCCAATGAATACCACATTAGTTAACCAGTGTGAGCCCAAACAACTCCCAAAGCAGTGATCTTGGCAGCCTGCTTGTCTCCTCAGCTCCCTCTACCTGGTAGCAGAGCAGCTGTCATTACCTGAAACAGCAGCCTCATTGAGGGGACAAGCAGCCAGCTGTTGCTCCATAACAAATGGCCACATCAGCTGTGCAAGATACATGTGTGAGGATGTTGACACAATAGGACATTCTGTGGCATACTGGCTCCAAACACATGTGCTTCTCACTACAGGAAAGCCTTACTAACCAAACTAGCTCTGCTGACAATTTCAGGACTGTTTGAAGATGATCTTTGACTCATGGAGTTAGAACCTTCCCCTTAGCCAGAGCCCACAACAAAAATGTGCTGTTGCACCCAGACTTCTGCTAAATAAACTCTTCTCAGAGGACAGTTCACAGATTCTCCACTTCTGGAACAAATGATGGCCCAGAAGAGATGAAGACTATAATTCCCCCCGTGAAGGCACACAACATCCTCCTGGTCCTGACATTCTAGTCTGTCCAGAGAAGATCTCAGTCACGTCTCATAATCTCATGTTCTATGTCTTGTTTTCTTTCTTCCACTACTTTTCTTTCTCCTTCTTTCTTCTTCAGAAAAAGTCTACAGGCTGGATGGTCTATTCTTCATTTTCAGAAATTTATTTAAATATACCTTTAGACTCCTGCTATGACCAGGTACTCACAGGAAAAATCTATTGTGGTTAAATCTAGATGCCCCCTCAAAGCCTCATGCACTCACAGGTGGGGATCTTCAAAGGTGGCCGGGGCCAGGCAATGTGAATGTGGATTAAGGGTGTGTGAATATGGGTTAAGAGTGTAATAACTAAATTATTCCACAGATTGGTTTATCATAGTTCTGGATGTGGATAATGGGAAAGCCCACTTTAGGTATGGGTAGCGCAACCCAAAGGCTTGTAGCCGGAAAGGGATAAAAGGGAAAGGGAGGCTTGCTGCTGTGGTTTCCCTGCTTCTGCTTCCTGCCTGCTCTGCCATGGACTGTTTCTCCTCTGCTCTACCCCTCTGCCATGCCACCCCACTTTGGAGCCAGCCTTCAATGGACTGAAACCTCTTATAAACTCTGGACTAACATAAACCTTTCTTTCTTTAATTTTGGGTGTCAGGTACTTTGTCTCAGCAACGACAAAAGTAACTAAAGACAGTATCCATCACAAACATACTCAGGAAACATGGTAAGAAGAAATATATGTGTAATTCTGCCATTGAGATAATGTCCTGGGTATCAAAGGTTTATTCAGAAGATAAGGGTTCGAGTCTCAGCTCTCTGTTTTTATGCCTGGATAACTGCTTATCCTTGGGCAGGCATTGGCATCCCTATAGCATATCAAGTTTAACATGTTAACTTGAACATGTTAAAAAATGAGCCCTAAGGCTGGGGATGTAACTCACAGGTGGGGGACTTGCCTGGCTTTCACAAGGCCCTGGGCTTGATTATCAGCACAACAAACAAAACCTAGTTCTTCCCTTTATTTATTACTTAGTATTCTCCACTCATTATCTGTGTTTCTGTACATGGTTTTCCAGGAATTATTCCCATTGTTTACCCAGGAATTATTCTGAAAACTCCTTCAGCTTTACCTGCCATATTGAATTTATCACTAGGACCTCACTTTCTTAACCTCTAGAACACAGTTTTACTCTGTTCACATCCCTTTGTCTTACTGTTACATCCTACTCTGTGTCACAAAAGCTATCACCTGAATTCCTCAACAACTTTGCAGTTTTTTCTGTGGCAGCCACACATGCCTCCTTTCCTAAAGCATAAATCAGATGACATCATTCTCCTCCTCAAAACTCTTCAAAGTTTTACTTTACACTTAGAATAAAAGCCATATTGTGCATTACAGATGGTATGACCATATAATTTATTGTGTAAACTGGAACAATTTTAAGAGTGAAGAGGAAGCTACTAATACTTACATTAGGATAACAGGCTTAACCAGCCTGTCCTTGTGAAATCAGATACACAGTCACTCTAAATATAGCATACACGGCCTGGGCATCTGGCCACTACTTCTTCTCTACCTCTCTTTTCATCATTATCCTCTATGTCTATGCTTGACCACAATGCATTTCTTTTAGTTCATAATATCATCAAGTGTTTCCGATGTAAGGGTATCCACATGGGCTTTTCCATTTTCTGAGAAGGAAATGTCCCTACTCTGACTATATCTCTCTCCATCTTGCCCTTCTACTCTAGCACTTCTCTGACTACCCAAATTTCAATTAGTTCTCTCCTGTTCACTTTCACTGTGTCTGATATGTTTCCTCAGCTCACTTATCATAATCCGTAAAACTATGTTTAATTTTACAGTTCTTTAATGTCTTTCTTCTGCTCCAAAATGTGAGGTCTATGAGGGCACGAATTAGTCTGCACATGACAGTTTTCAGTAAAAACTGACGGAATGAATAAATGGCAAATGCACACCTGTTGCTCAGTAGATCCAACTCCAGAACTAGCTTTCACACATTAGTCTCTTTTTTCCTGATGTCTGTCAAAGATGGTCTCTCAATCAATGCTAAATGAGAATCAGTATAGCTGCATAAGTCTTGGCTTAAAGAGAATTACCACTAATTCCAGGAACCACTAGAATTTGTGCTGTTGCTGTCACTGAAGGTGCAGACCAGCAGTTAGTGTTTATAAAGCACTGAATAGGTCCCAGGGCAGTGGAAACACTCCACGTGTGACATCGAATTCAATCCTCGTAACTCTCTGGAAGTGTGGGCATTAAACGGGTAAGACTTATCCAAAGTCTCATACAGGTAGTGGCAGGATCAAACTTGAACCAAGGTCTGTTTTTATACCCAAGAAAAAGGAAGTTTGTTAGCAGCGTGCAAGGGGCACTAGATACGAAAAACAATTGCTACAATTTAGGAGTTAGCACTTCTAATCACTATCAGGTGAGCAGGATTGTGCAAACAACATGGGTAGGGGTCAATTTAAATTTACTTTAGGAAGGCCCTACATTTGAGAAAAGGAAAAAAATATTTCAAGTAGTGGGTTGAAGTAGTTTACATTATGTTAACATACTATAAAAGAAGGGGCATTTGTGGTAGGAAATAGTTCTTTACATTAGAAAAGTAGAAAATAATATTCATGATGTAGCTGTATACATGTTAAATGACAAGGATAACCTGGGGACAGAGAACTGAACTGAGAGGCAACATAGAAACTGATACTCGACACCCTCCAGTGAGTGGTGGTGCAGCGCACCAGTTCTCAGATTGATTGACACCAAAATTAGCATTCTGCAATTTGTAATTAGAGGTAGGAAGCCAGAGCACTTCGGAGACATTTGATGGGTTCTCATGCAGGCAACTTAATTGGTAATGAGATTTACGTGCTGATGTAGGTTTGCAGGTTGAAGGGTAATACACTCAATACCTTTTCTATCTAAAGAATAAATTGCATATAGGAAAACAGGATTATATACATAGGGGAATGCTTGTTATTTTACCCATGTTACTAGATACATACTTTCTAGGCATTTTAAAATTTGACAACTATATTATTATAAGATATTATATATAATAATAATATACAATATTAACTGGAACAGGATGAGTCATTGAGCTTCCTTTTATTCATTTCCTAAATGTTATTAATGTTCAAATGCAGTGGCAATTAGGTGGCATTTGCAAAGAGGTACATCCTGATTGCCAGCAGCTATTGAATGAATGTCTCTATTAATAAGAGCTAATATACATATGCCACATGGAATTTAATTAAACATCAAATTTTATTTTCTTGTTCAAAATCATTTGCACCACAAAAGGTATTTTCAGGTGAAAAGTTCAGGTCATGATGAAATGTGTTTAGGCTCAGAAATAGTGTTAAAAGTACTTTAAAAAGTACTAATACTAAGTATATATATATATATATATACTCAACAATAGATCACAAAGTAAAAAGGATTATAAATTCTTTGTAACTCGTCCCATAAAGAGGTGGGGCATACTGAATCAGGACTTGCTTTGTCTTAGAAATAAAAATTGCAAATATGGCACAACTGCAGACTTGAAAGGTGTTTTCATGTTGGGACCTGCTCTGCCTTTTGCTGCTTTTAGAAGGCGGTCCTCTGGTAAAGAAGCCCAGCACAGCCTGCTAGATGCTGGAGATACATGGCTCAGGCACTCCTATCACCCAGCCAAAATGCCAGATGTGCATATGAGGAGATCAGGACCAATCTCAAGACTCACCAGGTGAACACCGGAAGACCAGCAGAAGAATCCCCACTCCAAGCCCAGCCCAAATAGCCAAGCAAAAAATCACCAGCTAGTAAGTAAGTAAATGTGCTTTATGCCACTATGTTTGGGGGTGGATTATTTTTTATGACTTGGCAAAAGCTAATCAATACAAACCTCTACCCAGATATATAGCTGCAATACATGTCAACATGCACATCTATAGCCCTCAAAACTTACCTAAAGATAACAAATATTAATTTATATTGCATTAACTATCTCATTAGTTAAAAAGAAATATAAAAGTATAATGGAATTTTAAAGTATAGTGAAAGCTTTAAGGATAAATGTATGTCATGAATTATGTAATAGAAAAACTCCATTTGCTTGATTAGATTGCAAATGAATAAGTTAGATCTTCAAATTAAAAAAAAAGATTCTGTTCTTTTTGGTTCAAAGGGACACTGTTTTTCCAGGAATTATATATGGAAGTCCAAGATACAAGAATTCCTGGATGGTCAAGATATAGAAATTAACAGATGGCTCTGACTATGAACCCAACCAGATAGTCACACAATCAATATGTAACTTATTTTAATAGAAATTTATAAAAGCTAGTTTTTAAAAGTAGCTTTCATGCTATTTTTAATCTTCTGATATCTGATACACATTAGTAGACAAATTTTATTTTTATATTACCAATGAAATTGTCAAGTAATGTTATGTATTTCTTTGTTAAAGCGTACATACTTAGCTACATGGTGCCTGATTCAAAATTATCATAGTACTGGTATCAAGGCATTCTCTACCTCCATCTGGCCACTACTAACACAGTATCCAGTTTCAACACAGCCAATCTTCTCTCTGCTTCTCCCATTTTTCTCATTGCAGAGATCTTCCTTTCTATGGGTATATCACTGCATTTGATTTCAACTGTGTAGACAGACAACAAAATACTACATGGATATAATGTTCTTAGCTATTGCTACATGAAGCTCACATTTTTTTTTTTGTAACAAGCCTCCTGTGTCAGGAAAGGAAGCCGAATGGCTTGTCTCTCTAATACCACTAGCTCTTTAAATATTGGAGAACTGAAACAAAACTCCACAGAGGCTATTCACATTTATTCCTCAAATGTTTATCTAAACATAGTGTTGAGAATGGTAATATTTTCCAATAAAAAAAAAACTCCCAAAACTTGGAGGACATACTTTTTGACATGTCCCATTAAAATATACTCCAGCATACACACACACCACACAGATACAAAACAAAGTGCATTGTTTTCTTTTTTCTTTTTCTTTTTTCTTTTTTTTTTTTGTTCCTAACAATGGCTTGAAGAAAAGATAAACGATATGCTTCTTTTTACTTCTGACTTTTGCACTTTCGGGATTTCATCTGGCCATGAGTTATCCATCCTTCAGAAGTATAAATGAAGTAACATCTGTGCTGAATGAAAGAATAGTAATTCTAACAACATCTGAACTGCTATGTAAAGCCCTACATTTTTGTCAAATTCAGTTTTTCCAGAAGTATTCGAATAAGGCCCAGAATTCTAAGTTATGTGTGTCTAATCTGGTCCTTAGAGGAGGGAAATGAAGAGACAGGGTGGGAAGATATTTTTAGCAGACAAGGCCCAGTAGGGTGGGTGGGATGGTGGTTTCCTGTTCTCAAATTCTTTGAGAGATTTTTGAGCTAAAAGACCCCTTCGAGTAATCAGTTCTGAAAAGATATTTCACATGTGATGGCCACATGTGAAGCCCTTTCACGAGACTTTCACTGATCCACTTCCTCTCTGCAGTCCTTCTCCCTTCCACAGATGTGTCGTCAAGTAAAAGATGGTGCAGTAAAAAGTATTTTATGGTATTTTTATGTTCTAAACTTGGCTTAACCCCTTGTCTCTGCACTGCATCTTTGCTTCTAAGGGAGTGTCACAGAATCCCTCTCTTAAGGACAGAGTGTACTAAACGCAGCAACCTTAATCTTTATCAGGTGCTGTTAATGGATAAGAGAGTTCCATATCCACCAACAACCATCTAACCATTGTAGTACTTCTGACCTGGACCCTCACTCACTAATTCCTTTGGCGTGGTGATTCCTGTCTGGGACAGCCCTGGGGTAGGAAGGGTCTCGCAGTGGGAAGCTCTCTGTGGGTCCACTCTTCCAAATCCCGGACACTAAGATTAAAACTGCAATAGAACACATTCTTCCAGGGACAACCACCACTCACCTCTGAGTGTTGTCCAGGTGGCAGGGGCACCGCTTGTCACATTTGATGCCATAGAGACCCTCTAGACAGAGGCGTGCTTCGCAGAGCTCGCCAGCAAATCCAGCTTCGCAGAGGCACGTGCCACTCACGTGGTAACACTTCCCGCCATTGAGACACCTGCAGGTCTGTGCACAGCGCATGCCGTAGGTCCCCACGGGGCACTCATCCTGGCACCTAGCAAGCAAGAGGCAGGGCGGAAGACAGATGAAAAAGAAATGGTGCATTCAAAATGGTTTTATTGTACACAAATAAAATTGCTTTTTAAACTTCATATTATTTGCTGATTGTCCTATTACAGGTAGAAAACCATTGAGATGAATTATTCTGGCTATACAATGGGAACAGCAGAGGCATAAATACCAAAACATAATAAAATTGTAAGCTTAGGACATGAAGAATGCTTCACACTTTGTGTTTGCCAAAGGCATATACAGCACTTTAGCAGACACCAAGAAAAAGAGGAATTGTCCATACGGTAGTCCCAGACCACAGTGAGGACATTTAAAGTCTCTTTGCCCCATTTCTAATAGAAAACTTTGTGACCATTTGACACTGAAATTTAATTTCCTGGCTTCATACTGACATTAATATTTATCTCGACTATGACTCCTTGCTGGGGATTTAGCTCAGTGACCAAGCACCTGCCTGACAAGCGCAATGTCTTGAGTTCGATCCCTAGTACAAAACAAAACAAAAAAAACCTTCCTTCAACTATTGACTCCTCTCTTTTCAAAGCTCAATAGTAATCACTGTCCCTCATTTAGAAAGCTATGTAGCTAAAGAGAGTAAAGTTCCCTTTAGATGTAGGGAATGCTCAGCTACTGACACCAGGTGTCCTCTATTTCAAGTGGGCCACTCCTGACAGTAAGTTATAAGAAAAATTGGAGTTTTTCAAAACAAAATTTTTGGCAAGAGGGCTGTCATCCTCTGTGATGAAGAAAGTCTGCAAAATGGCAAGGAAAAAATATCAGTCACCAAAAACTTACTTTATTGCGTTTTTGTGTTTTTAAAAAAATAGTATTAGAACTCTGTGCTGGAGGGAGGACACGCCCCAGGTAAGGTGAATGAGGCAGATGGCCCAGTTGCTGTGCAAATCATGACAGAAGAGAGCACATTATCTATCTCTGCTCCCCGGAAAGCACACACGGTTATTGGGCTAGCCAAACTGCTTCTTGGTGAGGGGAGGTGTTGGGGTTCTCTGTGGCAGAAGGTACGCTTTCTGCCAAGGAGAGAAGGTCAGAGACAGGGTGGCATCTAGCTGAGCACTTATCACAAGTGGGGTCCACTTAGTCTCAGCAGCCATTTCCTGGGTGGGTCTCAAGTCATCCCAGACAGAGTCAAAACTATAGGTAGGCATTAAGTTTTTCAGATCTGTTATGTGAGCAGAAAGGCATGACAACAAATTTAAGTATACTTAACAAAACAACAGAGAAACACACTCAAAAAAGAAACAGCTTTTCACAAGGCTTTCCATATTTTTAGTGAGAGGGTGTGCTGGCTGGCAATACTAGGATTCTAGTACAGAGGACAAATCTTGGAAATCCTTTGATAGCTTTCAAGTTAACTCTGGCCCTAGCACATAATGAATGTGATGGAGACAAAGAAAAGGGGCTCCAGCAAGCTTTGTTTCATAGATTCTATACACATCCGCAGGTGTACGGTCAATACACAAAGTCTTTAAACACTAAACTATGTGAGAAATCCTGGTATAATTGGGCTAAAAGCATAAAATCAAATGCATCTGTTAGAGTTATACATTCATACACTCATTTCTGGGCCACAATATTTTTAAAGATTCTCGTTAGTTTCAACCTGGAGGAAGCTTTAATAAGCCAAGACTTTTGGTTTATTCTTTAAATACATAAAGTTTAAAGATAAAAACACTGAGCTACAATGGCTTCACATCATTATGGCTCCTGTTGAAGGGCAGTAAGACAACTTTACAATGTGTCTGTTTGGATTTCTTTCCAACTCAGTACAAAAGGAAAAATATACACAGAGTAAAATAACATCACTTTCTCTTAAACAGGTTTGGAAACAAACTCAAATGGTCAGCTTTGGACTATTTTCATACTTTTGACTCAGTGGAAAGCACTCTCAAGGAGGCAGAGATTAAAAGCCTGAGAAAGTATCTGTTATGATTATGAGAACAGAGCACATATTTTATCATACCTTGGCAGAGTTTTGTTATTCTCTGTGAAAACAAAACATATAATAGCTGGGCCTGACCCCTATTTACATTTCTAATCTATAATTAAACATACTTGGTTTGTAATATAGATTTCAAATGAAAACTACTTTAGGTTTTACTTCCTAAAGCAGTCAATATGTTAGCTTGGTTCTTTTTTAGTGGGTGTTGTAACAGAATCTTCTTAATAATAGTTACATCTATTTCCATCTCCCAGATCAAAAGGTAGGATGTCTTTCTAGAAATATATATTTTCTACCTTTTTTTACATTACTATTTTAATTGTACAAATTTATAGAATGCAGAATGATAATCCCGTACATGTACACGAACACTGTCTACTTTGAAAACAAACAATCAGAGAGTAGCCTATCATTGGCTTCTTGTCACTTCCTTTATCTTCAAGGACCTTTCCAAACATATTTTATGTCCTTAAATGCTGCATTTGTGACCCCCAAGTTGAATAAGCAAAGTGATCTCAGGAATCAGTGAAGGAGAACATACATTTTCTTAAGAGATATGATCTAGAATCTAATAAAGACAAAAACAGGTAGAAATACAGAAATTGGGGACTTCAGTATTTTAAAAATTCAAATAACTTGGAATTGGAAAAAAAGATAAACATTAAGTAGAGATTTAGAAAACACAACACCAATCCCCAAACCACCCTGGATCACAGATTTGCTTTAATGCCAATTTGGTTATTATGTGGCATCTCACCATGGACTTAAGGAAGCAAGGGAGTGTGTGAAGTGGCAGCCTCCTCTCTCCCCCTTGTCCTTTGGAGCATGCTCCTCCCCATGGTGACCAGAAGAGTTGGGCCAAATCATGATTTAGTGTGAACAATCACGTTCTTCATTAAACCTAGACCTGACAGGCCAACTGCCTGCCTTCTAACATCTGGAACTGCTACTCCAGAGAAAACATAAAAAGCATGGGAAGGAGCCAACTTTCCCAGGTCCTGGAGACAGGAAATAGCTCCCCCACTGCAGGCCAGTGTTGCACTCCCTCCGTGCCAGCCTGCACAGAGTTTCTGGCTTTACCTCCCTCACTCAGGTCTTCACTCTCAGGGAGCAGCGGCTGAGCACAGCAGACTTGGGGTTTGCCTTAAATTCCACTATCAAGTCCCAGATTCGTTCATCCAGCAAAACCTGAGCTCCTGTTCTGTGCATAGACCCACAGTGGCCATCAAAGGCATCAGGATGACTCTATGAAAATGCCATTAACATTAGGGATGCTTTTCTTCAGCCTCTTCAGAAGAACTTTGTGAGGATCTGGAACCCATTGTCTCTTCATCCTCACTTGACCATGCACACAGTGCCTCTCCAGACCACAGTGTCTCCTTGACCTTCCCGCAAACCCCAAGCCTCTATTTGGTTATCCCATGTGAAACCCTGCCAACAACCTAGAAGGGGCCTGCTTTGTTGTTTTGCTGCCTTGTGGCTGGTAGGGCTGTTCCCACATCCGGGAACTGCTTTACTGACGTCTGTCTGTGGTGGCACCTTCTCCGTGGGCAGCAGCACTCTGTCCTGATCACCCAGATCAAGTTATAGTGAGCTCTCAAGAAAAAGGAAAGAACAAGTTAAGACCTCAGACATCAGTGCATCTTCCCCACATCTCCTGCCACAAACTGCCCATTGCTTCCAAGTGTTCATCATTCACAGTGAAAATGTGTGTGTTGTCACTGTGCACAGGTATGTGTGTTAACTCCAGAATCCCTGATGTGGTAACAACGGAAAAGAATCATCACCATTGATGGGTCAGAGAACAGCAGTTACAAGAGCAATAATTCAAGAAGAAAATTTCATCTTTGTTCACCTTCTTTAGCTCTTTATCTTCCTTGCTTGAAATCTAAAATTTACCTGAAAACTAGCAATGACTGCCTATACTCCACAGAAGATGAATATGAACTTCTTGTCCTTGTAAGTCTATCACTTTTGTGTTGTCCTTCATTTGAAACTGAACCCATAAAGGACAATAAAATAGTTATGTTGAAATCCCTATGGCCCAATAATTGAATGTAAAACATTATTTTGGATTCTACATGGTTTAATCCCTTTCTAGTTCTGACTCAGTTTTCTATTACAAGATGTTACCTTGATCCAGAAATCATCTAATAATCTTATCTATCAAAAACACAACCTAAAACTAGGATGTTGGTAACATACATTCTGAGTAGCACTTTTATATGCTATAAAAACTATATACTAAATGTGTAATTACTTGTAACATCAGAAAGTTGAAAGAAAACATAGTTATAATAGCAAAAGATAAGAAAGCCTCTGACAAAATAAATGAGGTACTACTCATAAAAGTTCTTAATAAAAATATGGACAAAAACTACATAAGCACAAAAAAGGACACTTTATCAGTAATCAATAATGAATATGAGATTATAGTGAAACTATGTTCAGTGAAATTCAGAAGACAGACCTGCATTTGTTAGTGCTGATTCAAAGGTTCAGTTGAATGCAAAGGTTCAATTGAATTCAATTGAAAGGTTCAATTAATTCAAGGAAATGAATGATCATTATAAATCTTGAAAAGCTGACTAACATTTTTATCTGTAGATGATATGAGTATTCAAATAAAAAAAATGTTTGGTAAAAATAATGTTTTTAGCTAATTTAGCATGACTAAAAAAGTAAATACTTAGAAGTTTTCATTATCTAGAAATGCCCAATTAGAATCTGAAATAGAACTTTAAAATTCAGTGTCCATATAAGGGGAAAAATTCTATAATATCTTATTAAATGTCATAGAAAGAAATTGAGGAAAAAAGGTGAAAGGAATTTTTATTCATAGATGCAGTTCATTGATATTTACTTGAATAATGATCACGTATTTGTACAGCTTATAGAAATTAATCAAGTGTAATATAAACTATATGTTATACATGTAATGTACTAATTATTTATTCTATATCATATGCCAGGGGAAAGTATGATTAGTATGATTATTACTTGAACATTACAGATGTTTCTAAGGACATGTTAGCCTAACTAGGTCCCTAAATCTTTGTTTTCAAGTGTTACATTCTAGAGTCTTTTCTCTCATTCTATACACACACTCAATGGTCTTGAGTATTCAGTCTTTCAGACATAATGGATTAAGAGCAATTAGAAGTAGGACGAGTAGAACCCACAATATCCTGTTAGCCCTATTTTATGTTGATCAGACAACTCTGTGATCTCACACAATTACACAATATAAAATAATGACTAATATTATTACCAGAATATGAAATCATAGGAAGCTAACTTTATGCTTTTTAAAGGTGCCTTAGGCACACATCCCATTTTAAAGTCAATCTATCTAGCAACACTTAAACTGGAAATGACAATCCTAACCACTCAGCTTTTCCGAACAACACACTTATCATGGATTCCAAAGAGCAAATATTTTATAGTTTTTTCCTCATTGCTTCCTCTGTTATCTTCAATTCATCACTGCTGTCTGTGATTCAGTTCTACACACAATTAGAATAGACTTTTTCAAATGTAGGGATACTTTATAGGTGCTTCTGGGGTACTGTGTACAATTACAGACACAGGATATTGAACAGTCTCCCCAAACCTTCCAAGCTTCTCTCTCATATCATTGTGAATGGTCAGAAAAACACCAGAGCATCTCTTACCGTTCCCCTGTGTATCCTGGACTGCAATGACATTGGCCCGTGGCAGCATCACATGTCCCTCCATTATGGCACTGACATTCTTGGGAACAGTTCTTTCCAAAGCGACCCTCTGGGCAAGGTTGGCCACAGACTGTGCCCTGCATTCAAGGAGACATGGAAAATTAGATGGGCCTCCAGCCAGAGAAGGACCAAAGTAAGAAAAAAAAAGAGAGGAAGCAGAAAGAGAAGGGGAAGTGGGGAAAGGACTGCAAGACAATTAGATGAAGGGCATTTTAGAACACACTATTCATCATCTGAAAATGTTTGAAATTTTAGAGCGACTTATTTCCCTCATAAGTCCAAATTTCAAGATATATTCAAAGATAGCAAAACAGTAATCCTGAGAAAAATTAAAAACTGAAGCATAAGATAAAGTTACACCACACCATTATGATGATCTTATATGCACAGTAAGTCAACAATAGTTCTTGGGCATCCCCTACATAAACGGCAACATCTGGTCCGAGGGAATATCCAAATGTTTTACCATATGTTCCAGAGAAAATACATGTTATCACTGGCTCCATTTCTTAAAATGTACCCCAATATCAGACTGAAATTTGGTCTACCCGAATTAACAACCACACTAAGAAATACTCTATAGAAATGAACCTAGACATTTATTTCAGAAGAAGAAGACTTATTCTCAGTAGTTCTATTAACTACTTCTGAGCCAAGATCAATAAAAAAGGCTTATTTCCCAGGGGAAAAAATCAAGAGAGTAATTTGGGTATTTCTCCTCCAAAAGCTGTCCATCTTTTCCAGCTTGGTGTTTCCATTTATTACAATCCTACATGCGTAAGAATAAGATACCAAGAAGTTGATGAAATACTCTAATATTTTCTGCCTCACTAAGCTACACAACTTGGTAGTTTTGGGTTTATTGGAGTTATAATTATTGGAGTATCTATTGGATTATAATTAAAGCAAACAACGTATTTCATGTAACAGGGATTTTTAAAAAATGCTTTTAACGATCAGAAAAGCATTGTCCTCCCTCTGTTTATAAAAAGGCAGACTGTGAGCACCATGAAGTTGGAGGCTAGCACACACCAGATGGTTTTGTAAATGTTTACTCTGGATAGCATAAGAAAATACATTTTCTGTAACTACTGGCTACCCACAAAGGCAGTTGGTGTGCTAATTAAGTCTCCTCTGGTGGTTTCTAGCTATCTGCAAACAGAAAAAGTTCGTCCGCAGACTCTTGGAACTGCAAAAGCCTTTGAGAGATAATTCAAACTAGGGCTTAACTGAGACTCATCGGTGTGCAGGACCTAGAGCCAAGCACTGAGAATTAAGCAGAGATAAAGACACAGTTTCTAATTCATTCACAAGCCAGTGCCGGGGACACACATAAAAACAGCTCTAATTCCTCATTACTTACTTAGTGTAAGGTCAAAGGTGACAGCATGATGAGGGTCAGCGCATAGCGGGCTGTGGTTTTCGTGCAAAGTTTTACTCTCGGGACTTGTTTCTAGCTACCCATAATGCTTCGGCACAAGCTCAGGTATGCAGCTGAGACATTTATGAACAAGGTTTAATGCAAGCAAACATCTTTAAGTAGACATTATTTCTATTAGTTGAAGTATGCTTGTGTGTATTTATCTAAGAGGACCACATGTTCATCTTGGAAAAACACCTAAAATGATAGCACACATACAGTGTCATAGGGGACAAATATAAGTGGGAAGATCCACTACACACAGAATTAAAAGTAGTCTCAAGCACTCAGTGAGAAGCCTCTGCGAAGGCCGGGGCCTCACGCCCAGTGGAAATGCTGGGATATGGGCTTCACTGGACCCAGGGAAGGTCCACCTCTCTAGTCACTGCTCACGTGGTCCAGGCCAGTTAGCTCAGGCATTCCACCAGAGAAGAAAAAAGCTGCAACCTGAAGAAGCAGCAGCTCATAAATAACACCAAGACAAGAGCACCTAGAAGTAAAACACCTGCAGCTCCCCATCTGGAGAGTCCAGGGCCCTCTGGACTTAGCCAGTCCAGCAAATCTTTCCCTTGCAAAGGACCAACCAACGAATTGTTCTGGCAAAAGACTGAACGTAGAAAATGAAAGAAGAGACGGAGTCCAAGATAGTCTGGTATTTCTACCTTGGGTAACAAAGTGCTGAATTTCCCGCTGATAAAAAAGGTAAAGGCCGGGTGTGGTGGCACACACCTGCAATGCCAGCACTCTGGAAGGCTGTGGCAGGAGGCTTCGAGGTTGAGTTCAGCCAGGGCAATTTAGCAACTTAGCAAGATCCTGTCTCAAAATCAAATCCTAAATAAACAGATAAGGGATGGGGCTGTAACTCAGCAGGAAAATACCGGTTTAATCTCTGATACCACAAAGTTTTAGAAAGGTAGAGGAGGAATGGCTGTGAGAAAGCCTTAGACACACAACACATTTGGCTTCATTAGCACTAACTTTGCTGGGGTTGCTGGGACCAGCTCCAGTGTTCCTTCAATAGCTTTCCTGTTGGCCTTATCCTCAGGCACTCAATAAAAGCCTGCTTCCCTTTGAAGCCCTTGTCTTGTGGAATTTCTTCTCGTTTTCTTTCTAGGGTCAGACCTTGGTAAATCTACCATTTCTAACCCTTTGGTATTTGTTGTATATTTGTCTCAGTGGACTGAATACCTTGAACTCTACCACACTTCCCAAGACCATTCTTGGGAAGTAGACTCCAGGTTTCCTTTGTTCCAGATCTACAAAACTCAGAAATTCCAGGTCATTTTACCTCCACATCTGGCTATGGAGACTCCAGTTTAGGCACAGCCCAGGGACATAGTGTCTTTGTGTCTCTTGGTTATCAAGGTTGCAGTGTCTATAAGAATAGTGACCAACACACATTTGGGCTTAGGGTAGGAAAGACTGAGATTTGGCAAAATCAGCAGATGGTTGCAAAAGTCATGGATCTGCATGAAATTTCTAGAGACGGTTTATAGTGAGAAAAGGAAAGATAAATCAAAAACCTATGAAATGCCAAATTAAAGTGGTATATAGATGAAAGAGAATCAGCAAAGAAGATCTATAATAAGAGAAGTAAGAAAGAGGGTTATTAGAGGAATGTAAATCAGGGATATAGCTCAGCAGCACAAGAGTTTGGCCTGCCAAGTGCAAGGTCCTGAGTTTGATTCCTGGTACCTAAAAAAAAAAAAAAAAAAGAGGAATGGAAGACAAACATTAACAAAGGGAGGTAAGCGATCACAACTTTAGAGAAGTGAAGCAGTGTAAAAACAGAAGAGTCCTCAGTACATCTGGCCAGTTAAAAGTCACTTGTTACCTTGGAAACTGAGAGAGATAGGTGATAACAAACATAGATGAACAGCTCTTCTAACTAGATTATTAACGAAGCAAACGGGCATTGGTCATTCATTCTTCTGCACAAACCAACCCAGAAAGTTAAGAACCTAAATTATTTCCTGATTTCAGGTAAGTCTAATTAGTAAATGAGCTGACACAGTGTTCCATATAGCACTAAACCTATGAAATTGTTACATGAAGAAAAGGCGTCATGGTGCAATTTGGGGAGTTTAATGAGTTACAGCTTCCTCCTGTATCACCACACCGAGGTCTCTGAGAAGTCCTGCAATACTCAGTGTGTTTGGCTTACTTCTATCCATCTCCAGATTTGCGTGACTGGATAAAGTTTTTCACACACCACCTAATCTAGTGGAAATAATGTTCTGCAAAAATAAAAGCAATCGATGCACATAATTATGAAATAGTTCTTAAACAATTCCTGTATTTCTCAGCTCTGCTGTCATTTTGCCTTTAGGGAAAAATGTAGGACAGATGGCCACTATCTGTCCCATGAAGATCCTCCATACACTTCAAGTCCACATCTAAATCATTTCGCGCTCTCTGCATGCAAGGGTTTTAGTTTTAATGCGGCTATGTGTTTCCAGGTTGGGAATCTTAATCTACCATTGCTGCTGTCTTCGTACAGAAATTCTTCACCTGGTTTTCATGTGAGTGACCTGAAATGCACAACTGAGAAGTGGGGCAGAGCGGGAGGACACTCACCATCCAGCCAGGAGGGCAGGAGCATTCTCCGGTGACGTGGTGGCACACTCCTCCATTTTGGCAGGGGCACCTCTGTTCACACTGTGGTCCATGCTTGCCAGGGGGGCAAAGATCCTCACAGCTGAGGGATTAAAGTGTAACAAAGGCCACTGTTATTTACCCAACCACATGACCCTCAGGTTCACAGACACAACAGCACCCAGGGCCCTAGAATAGACAAGATTTCCTCATTAGATGAGCATGTAATTAACATCCAAGGCATTTATCTTGTTGGCTAAAAATGTCTTGGGGGGCTCAACCAGTTTGTCCCTTTGTTTTGGGATACTTTCTAAGGAAACAATCTCAGTCTGAGGAAAATCTGTCCATTTTTCAAAGAGAGCACTCTTGAAAAAATGGCCAAATCACCACTTACTGGTGGCAAGAACTTCGTGCATAACCCTAAGAAAACACTTGTGCCACAGTTAAGTCCGCTTTCCTTTGTGTTTATTCTAATTTCAAAGACAATCAAACCATTCGCAAATTACCCCTTTGGTGCACATATTTGTTACAGTCAATTTTCAGCACTTCTTCGGACGGACAAGCCTCCCTTCTTTCAGCCCCCTATGTCGCTCGGACCTTCTTCTCTAAGCCTGTGTCTCTTTTGCTCTCTTGTGAAGTAGCTCCAACTTTCCTACAGCACTATTCAACTGGGGCCTCTTTGAAAACCCATAAAAAACAATATTAACAATTAAACAGTTTGAGACGATGATCAGCCATTCTTTTGAAAGGCCGTCTAGGTGTTTTTTTTTTTTTTTTCTTTAGCTCTACTTTATGGACATTAACACATGGCAGGAAGTATTTACCCAATGTGCTCCACTTTTTCTAAGTGTTAGTTCTGTGATATATAAGTATAATTTTCTCAGTAAGGGAACAAGATTTTTCTGTTTCATAATTTTTTGAGGAGGTAAATTCTGCCCTTATTGTGCTTGCTAATAGATGCAAACTGAAGAATCCCCTCCTGACAAGATAAAGAAAGCAATGGGGATTGAATAGCTGCTTCAAAGTTCTCCGGAAAAGTTAAAAACTATTGCGTGCATACTACCTACACAGACTTGATATACACATCTTGATAGTCGCACATTAGCATACATACCCTTGGGCACCAAGTCATCCGGTTAATCTTTGTAATCTTGTATGAACTGTTTGTATCATCTTCCTTTTCAAAGACACTAATCCACCCTGCTTTATCCAGCTAATTGTCAGAGAGCAGAATGATCTGGCCCATGATTGCTCTGGAGCAGTATAAAATGAATATAATTGTGGTAGAATAAAAGTAGAACTCACATCTGCATGAAGACCTCTGTTGCCACTCACACAACCTGAGTCTTTCTACCTGCTGAGCTGACCCATTGGTTCTACCCGTGTTCTGCCAGTGAAGGGCTAAACAGCAGGAGGACCCGGGGGCCATCCCTGCTCATCTCCCTATCTGTGTTCAGAGTCCATACACACCAGCTATTCGGACTGCAGTAGAAACAGGCACAAGGAACGTGACGGTGGCAGTGGCATGAGTTGAGAGGGCTGGCGTGTTCTGCCTCCCTGCTTAGTAGCTTGTCAGTCACTTACAAGGCCCCAGTGTATCCTGGCGGGCAACGGCATTCCCCCGTGACATGGTCGCAGGTGGCTCCATTCTGGCACTGGCATCTCTGGTGACAGTCATTACCATAGCTGCCCTGCTCACAGCGGTCCTCACAACGCCAGCCCCGGAAGCCAGCAGCACAGTGGCAAGCCCCAGTAATGGGGTTACACAGAGCCTCGTTTTTGCACTGGCACCGGCTGCTGCAGTGAGGCCCCCAGTGATCACCATCACATGCTGAAATTGGGGAGAGAAACAGAGGATGGTGTCAGAGCAGGGGTGTGGACTGTGGCCAGCTGTCCTCTCCCCTTAGGGAATGGTAGGATGACCCCACCTCCACTCTGGGCCTCTGGCACTGACTGGTGACAGTGCTTCAGACTGGTGCTTAGCATAACTCAGGCACATCCTGTGATTCCATTGCTGAAGCTTGAGAATCACATTTCCCAGCTCCGGGCCTTGCTCAGCCTGTTTCCTGCACCCAGAATATAGAATGCGATGCGGCTCTAGTAATGAATGGGTGCATGAAGAATGCAAGAGTGTAGTAGGGAAAGGTGGTGCCCAGGTAGCTGGGAGGGATCAGTGCATGCAGGGGATTTTATGCACATGAAGGGATTTAGATCATATCTTGTGGACAAGAGATCAGGAATAAAGGATTTTAAACAAGGAGAGAAGACGCAGTTTGCCTCTTACTATGTTTGAGAAGAACATGTCCATGAAGCAGAATGATCGAACAGGAAGAACAGTGATAGTTCAGGTCAGTGAGGGCAACTAAACCCAGCCAGTGACAGCAAAAAGGGAGAGGGTGGTCCCTGGGACAGGCTACTGGGGCGTAGACTAACCCTGCTTCTTTCAAGGAAACAGCTGATCTGCCTCAAGGCATCAGTCAAAATACTTATGTTTGGTAAGCCCAAGTCCCTCCCAAAGAAAAGGCAAAACACTGCATGAATACCTTCAAATATAGTGACCTAGTTCAGAAATAGGACACACCCCAAACTGAAAATGGACTGCAAATCAAACAATAATAGGCACATGAAACGAGGCGAGGCGAAGTCAGAAAATAACACCTGAAGGGTATATTTAAAGTGCAGCTTTAAAGGAAAGGAAGGGTGATTGTAAGACAAAACACAGTGAGCACTACAACAGAAGCAAAGAAATAAACAAATCTCAGTCTTAAACATCCTAAAAGATTACAATGGGTGTCAATAAACAAAATCTACTCAATGTGTAGTGCCCAACCAACAGAGCGCTTATTTATTAACTAGATACTGTACAAATCACTAGAAAAGAGACACTCTACTGACGACTCTAAAGACAAATTGCTTTTATGATTTTAAAAATTTTATAAAAATGTTTCTAACTTCAACGGACCAGGAATAAACTGTCGTAAAAAAAATAATAATAACTTTGAGCACACAGTAAGCAACTCATTAGAAGCATTGGGTCTGTCCTCCAGTATTAGAATCTACCTTTGATTCTGGAATGCTGCAAAGTTTAAATACATAATTTTGTTTTTAATCAGCATGGCTTTGGTCTCATTAGTATCTTAATAAACAGACATTAACCCAACTTAAAACAATGAGAGAGATTTATTGAGCCTAAAGCAGATCAAGAAAGCAATTACCCAGGAATTCACAATCTTCTTTCACAAAATAAAATTAGGTGATAATTCCAAAATAAGATTTAAGCCTCATTGTTATTCATATCACTTATTTCTTTTATTGCTTAGGTATATGGACGCAGAGCTATTTTTCACACAAAAAAGTAACTTTTAAGTTAGGATTGTCAAAGAAAATCATTTTAAAGTGTTACATGGTATGTTGCTTTAGATCTTCACAGCTACCTCAGGCAGAGAAAAATTTATCCTGGTTTTTTTTCTCTAGGATTCAAAGTAAGTCATCCAGTCTTTTATAATCTGTTTCAATCCTCAAGAGTAAAGAAAATCATCAGCCCACCTCAGATAAATCTGTTAGCCAAAACCAAATCGTTTCCCTTGCCTTTCTGACAGTATATTCAACCTAAGTCATTACTGTCTTCTGTTTTATAAAAGATCTTAGCGTTGGCACACAAATACAACACTGACCTTGTTCTTTTCTATACTAAATACTGCAACAACACTTTTATTTATTTTTCCAAAAGCTGTTCATTTTCAGTCATCTTCCCTCCTGAACCCCCCCCAACGTTTCCATATTCCATTTCAAGTTCAAGAAGCTTCCAACAATGAATTCAATACTTGTCTTCACCCCATGCTCAAAAGAAAATTAGTTTATTGACAAAAAAAGACTAACAAAATTACCTTAAAAAGTATATTGAGACTCTGTCAAAAACACTTAAAAAACTGCGATAGCCAGTATAGAGCCTCCCCCTCCCTCACTGTGACACGGGGCCTGTGGCATGGATGTTTCAGAAAGTAGCAGAAATAATAGGGCACTGAGTAGAGGGACTGGCCAGGATCCTTCCTGACACTTTCTACGTCCCATTCAGCAACTGCCCTGAAGAGCAGTTGAGGAGACATCAACAAAGCAAAACATAAAAAGGAAAAAGGAAACCCAGGAAAACTCTAAGACATCTCATGATGGAAACAGCACACATTAGCCGGGCACCCGGGAGGTGAGGCAGGAGAATCACGGTGAGTTTGAGGCCAGGCTAGACTACAAATATGAGTTCAAAGTCAGTCTGCATTATATAGCAAGACCCTGTCTCACCCCCCCCAAATGAAACAAATAATAAATAGTACATATTGATAATTATTAGCATAGGAAAAGAGGTTTCAGGCGTTACAGGAAATACTATCGTGCCTGCGGACATGGTTAATTTCCTGGTGATAGCTAAGCACTTTGGCATGCTTTGAAGTGATAGTGTCCCTGCTTTGAGCTACATTTTCTTAAAAGGCCACTGATACACAGATCTCACAATGCAAACACTGTTGCATGACAAGGGCTCCTCTGGGGGGGAGCCCTTCTGTGTATATATGACACAGAAACCTGGGTTGAATTCAGGCATAACTGTAACTGCCTTTCCTTTCTCTATTTGTTATAGTTAAACTAATTCATCAATTCCTAGGTGTATCTCACGGTGTCAACACAATCTATGGTATAAAAAAAATTCAGCTTTTTTTCTCCAAGCCCCACAGGTTCTAGGGTATGCAGAGTTTGTCTATACAAGAGGCAAAATTTTTGTACCATTAATGAGTGCAAAATTTGACCAATTATCCTCAATTCAAGCACATATCTGACTAGCTTAGAAAGAGTATAAACACAAAACATCTGACATCTTTTACTTAATGTTTTAATCTTAATAGGCAAGAGTTCTATTCCACAACAGAAACTGACTAGTCACTCCTACTGCCAACTTAGAAAAACTTAACTAACAAGCAAATACCCTGAGTGTCTTAAGAAGGGAAAAAATCAAAAGAACAAACTTTTTTTCAGGTTAAGTTGAAAGGACTCTAAATGCTGGTAAGTGAATGATGACTCCTTTTTAGCTTCTGGTTTCAGCGCCCCTTGTACCAACAGCTGGAAATAGGCTCTAAGATGCAATATGCCCTGATTCATGCAATGTACAAGAGACAACTTAATGAGGATCTCAGACAGGCACAGACATCTTGCTCTAAAATAAGCACTCATAATAAACTTGAAATAAAAGGAATTTTAAACTGAAGTATACAATCTATGTTTCAACTCCTAGTGAAAATTAGCAGAGCACTAGATTGTCCTAAAACAATGAACTCATGCTGGAACCCTTACAACTACAACCAGAAACCATGGGTACATTCATGGGCTGGGTAATGTGATTCACTCAGTTTAAATCTATTAAGTACCTGCCATGTGCTGGAGGTTCCACGAGTACAAAGTAGCACAAAAATCCACTCATTTCTAGCTGTTAGTTTAACGAGACAGACATCAAGTCACTGGGAACTAAAATACTGTGTAATAAATAATAATGTAAGGACATGGGATAGGTACAATGGGAAACAGAGGTATGATAATTAACAACTATCAGGATTATCAGAAAAATCTCCCCAGCTAAAGTATGTGTAAGCTAAGACCTACACGCAGAGTGTACCATATTTAGATAATATGGTAGAGGATTTTAAAATAGGAAGTCATGGTATGAGAGGGTTGGAATCTACAGGAGGTATTTAATTCAGGAAGAATGATACATAAAACAGTCAAAGGGTCCATGAATGCTATCCTGGGTTTCTACACAACTGCACTAAGGCCCACATCATTGCCCCAGAAATACAGGTAGAAAAGGAGATAGCAGACCCTTCCCCTGCCCATCAGTCCTTTTTAGTCTTCCTAAAGCAGTCAGAGAGCACTTGTTCTTCAGGAACAATTTTGAGAGCTAAGCAAAGATGCTCTCTGAAAACCACATAACCTATTTTTTCTGTCATTCACTTCACACTTAGGTCACAATTTTATGTATATTTGCCTGTTTCATGTCTCCTGAATGAAAATGAAATCCATAAAATGTGAAGACACACTGATGTCCTTTCTTGATCTTAGTAGTTTCAAATAAGTTAGAGACTTTCTAACTTTATGAATGTCAGAACTTTATAAATCTAGGCATGTTGAGTCGTGAGGAGGATGTAATAATGAGAAACCTGATATCTTTTCCCATAATGTAGAAGCCAACATTCTTACACAGTACTACTGAAGAGTAAATTACCTTTTTTACTATATGTTTTTTGAGCTCATTCTGGAAAAATGTACCAAAAGCCTCTTATCCATAATTTTTTTGAGATAAATAAGCAAGTATGTGTTTAAAGATAATAGTTAAAGACTTAATTCATTAAAAATACTTGTGTGCCCACAGATCCTAGTCTAAACACTAGCAATGGATTCATCCTGAGTGATTCTATGGAGTCTGTTATCTTATTTTATGGATGAAGAACCTGAGACGCGTTGATTTGATCAAAGGCACACAGGTATTAAGGGTTATGCACAAACCGTCTGTCTCTAGAGTGTGTGTTCTTTTTTCTTTTCTTTTGAGGCAAGATTTCTCTGTGTAGTCCAGGCTGACCTTGAACTCACTATGTAACCCAGGCTGGGCCTTGAAATTATGGTGATCCTCCTGCCTCAACCTCCCAAGTGCTGGGATTACACGTGTGAGCCACTGTACCCAGCCAGAGTCCGTGTTCTAAACCACTATATTTCAGTCCTCTAAAGCTAATACAGCTGTTTATCTTACACTGTTTATAATAACAAACATTTGGAAACAACTTAATTTTTCACTAATAGGAGACTGGCTTAAAAAATAATATTCACACAATGTAAAATAATATTCATACAATGTAAAATAATATTCATATTATGTAAAATAATGCACAATTAAAAATCACATTATAAAAGCATAATAAATTGGAAAAATATTTGCAATATCATACTGTAAAAAAAGATTATATATATTATATCATGTTAGCAGTATATTAAAATGAGCCACAGGCCAGGGACATAACTCAGTGGTACCATGCCTGCCTGACAAGTGTGAGGTCATGAGTTCAATTCTTGGTACAAATAATAATAATAAAATTAAATTAAATTTAAAAAAATAAAAATAACAAAAGTACATGTAAAATAAAATGAAATGAGCCAGATGAAACTGTCATTAAATAAAATATGATCAAATATTAGCAACTGCATATGGATTGATCTGATATCTGGAGTTCAAAAGAGAAGAGAACAGACTGAGAAAGACAGAGACAGAGGGACATTGAGGCTCCAAAGTACAATGGTACCATCAACTGTCTTTGGGTCTGCAGGAGATAATGCAGGATTTTTCTTTAATTCATTTGGTTGAACCTGATTTTCTAAAATGTCTACTATACACAGTATCCCTTGGGCAGTAAAAGAAAGGCAAGAAATACGTAATCTGTTAATAATCTTTTGTATGTGCTGCACATCTGTTATGACTGGTTCTGTGCTTTACACATCTCTTTCCAGTCTTTTTGACAATTTGATAAGTATTCTTATTATATTTTGTGCACAACGGATATTAAGGATTAGAACATTCAGGTAAAATGTCCAAAAACATTCAATTGATAAATGGCAGCCTTGGTATTCATGCCTAAAACGTTTTGCACACAAAAAACCAAGCCCTTTTCATGAAGCATTCTGCAACTGAGACACCAACAGCATACGTTTTGGGTAAATAGAATATCCCACAATTACATATTCATCTAACATAACCCATCAAGACAGAGCAGAAATTAGTAATGCACTGAGCAAGGTTTTGGAGTTAATCAAAGACTGACTATTTAGGAATACTGAGACCAGGAAATTGCCTCCATAGTGGGAACATAGAACATTCCTCTAAGGAAAAAAATAAAATGAGATGGTCAGATTTGAAGAGCTTCCATAAGCTGACAGTGACTTGATGTGAACTAGAAAATCTAGATAGATCACCGTGAAAAGAGTGTTAATGTCACTGGCGCCAGAGTACACAGGCCACATAAAACCAGGCCACATAAAAAGCTGGTACCATGTGGTACAGTAAATAGTGGTACATGGTTCTACTTGAGGAATGCTTGGAAAATTAATGAAAGTAATTGTGAAAGTGGAAAGCTAAAACCTTCAAAAGCAGAGAAACCCATAAAACCATTATCAAAATTTTAGGTACACTGTCTTCTAACCTACTTCAAAACCTCATCTCAATTTTCATGAAAAGGAAATGGAGATAGTGGTAAGTCAAAGTGTGTATATGATAAAATATATTGAGTTTCTAACATACACCAGGCAATGTATTAGGGATATTAAGAAACTATTTCATTTAAAGCTTGCAATAACTTAATGAGATAGGTACAATTGTGCCAACATTTCCAGGTGTCCAATGGACTCAGTAGGTCCAAATCACTAGGCATTCAAGTGGCAAAAGCAAAGCATCACTGAAATCTGTGTGTACGGTTTCCAAAGCTGTCATCCTCCCCCATGCCACGCTGACCTTCCCTAGCAAGTAGTAGTCATCAATCACAACACCAGAGTCAGTGCCGATTAACACTATCTGCTGCTTTTTGAAATGGAAGATTCCAGAACAAAAGTCTCACAACCGTTTATCTGAGAAATAATATTCCTTTGCCTAAAATGACAGTTCCCAGGCTCTAAAGTGTTTGCAGCTGGCTCTTCACAATAGTTTTGATAAGAGATATCCCAACATGTCTGCAATCACATGTACTAACAAAAAGCAAGTGGTAGGAAAAGTCTCTGCACAGAGATAGTCCAGTAGACCTCTTGACCTGGTGTAGAGAATGGACCATGAAAGGAGCACAGCCAGAGATAAACAAATGTCAAGTTGAGAGGTGCTCGTGAGAATGGAGTAAAGGCAGATTAATGTATCTCATCGAAGAACCTTTTCAGAGGGAACACAGGGAAGAAAGAATAAAGTATTTTGTGCTTAGATGATGTTTATCATTAAGTTCACCTTGTTAGAAAATTCCTCAATCACTGTCCGGCTCAAAGCAAGGGTATGTTCATTTTGTATAGATAGACCTGGCCCTTAGTTGGGCCATGCATCCTCTCAGGTATGGAAACTACTGAGTCCTGGCTTTTGTTACACCTAATTTTCTTTTTGTAAGATGAGGATGATAAAATGCTAATAACACAGAGTCCTGTTGTTATGAGACAAAGCATAAGCTCAGTAGCAGCAGAAATTTTATTCTTTATGTGCACACTGGAATGGCCCATCCCAGGAAAAACACTGCCCCAACATCCTCCTTCCAGTGGTACTGAGACTGGAGTAACACACCCAACATAGGTTTGTGCTGTTTGTCTTGCATGAATCATCAATGCCAAAGAGGACAGCTTGGTTCTCACAATGTGAGTCTCAAAAATAAAATTACCCTGTAAATCTCAAAAACCAAGTCCTGGACCTTTCAGCCACAGTTATAAAGTCAACTGGAAAAGGTCAGGCCAGAAATGAAAACCTAGCACTATCTTACATCTTACTCTTAACTGGCAATTAAAAACTGGACTTACTGGACTTAGAAATGTCCCACTTGCTGATTAATGCATTTCCAGTGGTATACACTTGTATATTAGGCCCAAAAATGTAAAAGGAGGAAAAAACAAACCCATGAATTTCTTACTAGTCTCTATCTTAGCATAAAAAAATAGATTGCGATAAACAAAATCTAGAGAATCTTGCCATGTTAGTAGACACCAAATGATCCTGACTAGATTTTCCCTGTTTACCTATGCCCATGGTTCACCAACAAAGACCACAGAAACAATCTTAAAATAAATTCTTGAGCTACTAGATATTTACTTAAGTCAACTGGCTCAGCTTATAGAGCAAGAGGTGTCCAGTTCTGTGTACTTGCGTTACACTGAAGCTTCCCTAGACGAACTAAACAGGTCAGGATTTTTAAAAAACAAACACTTAATACCTCTGGGATGTAACACATAACTGTAAAATTATGTGAGGGTCAACAAGGTTGGTGATGATACTTTCATCAGATACTTACAGAACGGTGACAGTGAATCTTAGAAATCAACTTAACATGTGGAAAGGGCCGTCAGCCTGTGGCACATAACTAATCCCACCAGCAGTGCTCTGGGAAGTCACCAAGGCTGTAAGTGCCCTTAACATGTACAGTAAATGCCAAGTAGCTTCCAGGCCATATCGAGGTCAGCACACGGACTTGGAAACCTATTTTTACACGAACTTTGGCTCTGAATGCTCTCTTGAAAAATATTAACAGAAAACAAAATTCGACCCTTTGTCTTCTACCATACAGGCAAATTGCAAATAAGTTACTTTCAACAAAATATTTCTTCACAGCAGGTATTTTTTAGGGACACAAAATAATTTTCTACTGTCTCCAAGCATAGAACATGCACCCCGTCTTCTCCAGCCTCCATTTCCTCGGGGTCTTTCATCTCCTGTGATTCCACTGCTTGCACTGGCTGACAAGGCTGTGGCGCGTCTTACCCTTTGTTAACACAGAAGAAAAGACCCTTATTCAAAACATCAAGAGCTTTCAAAATAAAACAGCTTTGTAAGAGCTTTTCCATCCATGAAGAAGAACAATAAAAGCAGATTTTCCATATCCCCTGACAGCACCAAACTCCATGTCCTTCCCATGTCAAAAAGCCCTCCGAGAGCCAACAGAATGCTAACACCAGCACAGACAGCCACCCAGTGCTCTTTAGGTTTGTTTTACTCCATGGCTTAGAATCTTGATATTTCTTAAAAGTGTTTGGTAAGTGAATTTTCAAAGCGTCAACTGTTGTTTCGCATCTTCAGCAATGGCTTATCTCAAATTAAGAACCAGAAGAAGAAGAAGGGGAAAAAATGGAAAAGACATCTATACTTCAGTACACCCAATATAAGTGTTGGTGTCTCTGCATCAAAGAATATTGGTGACTCTATTCACGGTACAGGACAATCTCAAGGATATGAGCTACAGGCTGAAGTTCAGAAACGATAAGAGGGACCACTCATATTCACTGACATCGGGGGAATAGTAACAACCTTTGGAGCTGTTGTAGAATGACTTTCTAAGTTCTACCATATTTTCATTCTTTTGCTCATTTATTCTTGTACTGAAATATTAAAAAGCATCTTCTGTGGCTAGTGAGTTCCACTTAATGAACAATACTACTTTCTCGTAGGTACTACCATTAAGATTCTTTTTCTATTGGAAGAGACTGGCTCACAATTTGTCACCTGAGCATGTGCTGGGTGTTAGAGCACACGGGATGCTAAAGACAGAGAGGAGCTTTGTGCACTGCACCTTTCTGCAAAGCAGAGAAAGGGATGAATGGGGCAGCTTCTTTCATTTGAGGTGATATGGAAAGATAAGCACCCAAACCACCACTGTGCAAATAGCATCTGTATCTGCAGCACAGCGATCCTCCTGCCTCAGTCTCCCGAGTGCTGGGATTACAGGCATACACCACCATACCTGGAAAGAAAAATTTTTCTGACTACAAATAATATTATCGCAAAGGCCCAGGAACCCACAGTCAAGAATTAACTGTTGTAAACACCGTCACTGCATTACAGTCTCATCATTTAGTGCTGGAAATAAAACACTGCACAGAAAGTTCAAGTTCTACGTGTCTCCTCTGTGCCTAGCTTCTGGTTGTTTCTTTATCCTTCTCCAGAGGTACTCATTGTTATGGATTTAACATGCCTCCTTCTAGTCTCCATGTGTGGTGTTCAGAAATAATATATAATACAATTGCTCAGATATTCATTAGTTTTACACAAACTATATAGAGCACTGTGTATCACTACTTTTTCAAACTCAGTGTTTTGACACTGAGGTCTACTAATATTGATACCTTTGCTAATAGGGAAAATGCCACACCACAGTTATATAAGTTATTATATAACACTCTGCTATATTAACAGCCTCCCAACAAATTGAGCATCTCCACTACACATAGCCAATTTAAATTGTTACCAAATTTTCATTATAAAGATGCAAAGCATATATCCCCTTGTACATGGATGCAAGGGTTTCCCCAAGGTATGTTCATGAATTACAAAGAAGCAGAAGCAAAATTGCTAGTTCATATCATCTACACATACTAAAACTTTACCGTAGAGACAGCCAAATTAATGTCTAAAGTTATTCTGCCAATTTACTACCATGACAGTAGTCTATGGAAACTTCCTTTCATATCCTTATCAAAACTTGATATTTTCAGACTTCTTAGCTTTGTCATTTAGATGGTAAGAACTGGTCTGTGTTCCTTTATCATTGTTATTATAAGAAAAACAAATTCTTATATGTTTATTAGCTAGTCAGGTTTCCTTGCCACTGAATTAACTGAATCATTTGCATATTCTAAATTTAAGGGCTTTTTATTCTTACTGATTTGCAGGATATATATTTGACATATTAGTCATTTGTCTATTTTACAAAAAAATCTTTTACAAAATTTATTTATTGTCAAAAACTACTTACAATCTCTTCTCTCAATTTTGCATATGTTATCTTCTGTCAAATTTTAAACTTTGATATGGTCTATATAAAAACTAACTCATAACATGGATAAATCTGATTACATAATACTAAACAAGGTTAAGGAACAAAATTTCTCACATATATACGTGTTAACTTGAAGGTCAAATCAATTCTACTAAAATTTAAACTCTTCTTGAAAGTTACCTCCTCTGGTTTTGTCCAACAGGAATGAGTGGTGAAACTATTCATTTTTCATAGGGTTCTAAGATGACACCATTTGTTCATGACCCAGGAGTTAAATTCTTATGATCTCTACTATCTATTTAACCTGCTGGAATAGTCCTTTATAAGTAAGGTAAGTATTATAGTTTTATTACTTTTCATTCTTTGCTGGTTTATAAAACCAGCATCTTGAATGTGTTTAATTTGCTCTAGGCTACAGGCACAAATGTTCAAACTCTTTGAAATCAACTAGATTTCAAATTAAAAGATGTTTTTATGAATTAAAATGTGTTTTTACAGAAGAAGAAAAAATTAAAGCTCTTTAAAAAAAACATTTACTGTAAGAAAATGTTGTGTTTAAAAAATCTTGGATATAATCACAAACAATAAAATATCAGTGATAGGCATGAAAGACACTGGGCTATAAATAATCTCTAACACTAATTTCAGCCAACTGACAACATCATCCATTAGAAAAAACACCTGTGGATCTTAGAATCAGTGACCTGGACAACAGGAGGAGGTAAACAGCACCAACAGCACCCTTGCTCTCTAAGCAAAGCAGCCAGGAAGCACATTATTGTAATCAGAGAAATCGTTCTTCATATTGAGAGGAAAAAATTACAAAAATTTATAATCTAATATTTGCTATGAGAATATTTTTAAAAACTAGGTCAAGTTATTCTGTGCTATTCATTTGATAAAAAGGAAGTCTAAAATGGTTTACGAAATTCTTCACATGGCTATGTGATTTGAAATAATTGGTAGCCTAAATTTCTTTGTCTAATTGCTTTCTGTTCATATGCCATTTGGGTACAAATTAACAGCTAAGCTCTCTATTATTATGCAGAATCTTCACCTTGAGAAGGAATATGCAACAGTTTAGAGGACAGAATTATGAAGCATTTTCCATTCACATAAAGGTTAACTTTCAAACTCTTCTCAGTTGTGGAGCCACCATTTCAAAAGTCTGGCCTCTCCTATGAGTAATATCCTTGATGTTTATATCACAATTTTCTCTCTCCTGAGAGAGATGAGCTCCCAGAACCATATTTTTCTCAAATCCCATGAAAAACACATCTGATATAACTTGCCTGGCTTCTATAATTTTGCTGCAGCTGCTAGTTTATAGGCAAGGAATTTTCTGGTAAGTCCCGGCGGATCACTGTACATACACAGTAATAGCAAAGGTTAGGCCTTGAGTCACAGAAGTCTGCTCTACCTAAGGAAAACACTTCCGCTCCTCCTGCCTTTTCTCTAGAAGGCCTTTGGTCACCTCTCCTTTGACTTCTACACATGCTCTACCTGTTGGGGTACAACCTTCAGTTCCTCTTCTAAGCTGAAAGCACCTTGAATGAAGAGACAGTGCTACTCTGCTACTCCTCACCTCTCATATATCATTTTTATATGCATTACTGCTCCTGGCACCTTTATACCTTCATTCCTTCCATCTACAAATATCTGCTGGATGCCACTGCATGCCCATTACTATGCAAGACAATGCAGTAGTGAGTGAAAGCTAGCAGTGAATAACACAGGTGAGATCTGTGTTTTTAAGGGGGCTTACATTCTGGAGGGAAAGACAGATGGAAAATGCCAAAATAAAACAAGCCAATGAATCAAGTATTTTCAGGGTACCATAAAAATGATTAAAAGGAGACATGACAGAGAGTAACAGAGGGTGCTATTTGTAGATAAAGGTCAGAAAATTCTCTCTATGATGGTGGCACTTAGGCTGAGCTCTAATTGACCTAAGGAAGTCACCACGTAGAGCTCCAATGTGAAGAGTATTCTAGGCAGAGAAAATATCAAGTGTGAAAGCAGGAATAGCCGGGGATTTAGCTTAGTGGCTTAAGCGCCTGCCTGGCAAGCGCGAGGTCGTGAGTTCAATCCCCGGTACCAAAAAAAAAAAAAAAAAAAAAGCAGGAATGAAGCCTCTGCCTAACAAAAGGAAGGCAGAGGCTGAGTGATAGCGTCCTCTGAGAGACCATAAATGCAAAGGAGTCCGGGAGACAGAGAGGAATAGATCTCACAGGCAGATGGTGGGAGTTTCCTCCAGCTGTTCTGAGGAGTGCTGGGAAGGGGAGCACCATGCCCTGAAGCATATTTTTACAAAATCACTCTGGTCATCATACAGAGAATTGACTCTTGGGAAACCCAAAACAGAAGCAGGAAAACCAACCTCTAAATAAAAGTGGCCTTGATTATAGTGGCAACAGCAGAGACAGTGAAAAGAGATTCGATCTAGTTATATGTTAGAGTTAAACCAACAAAGTTTCTTAATAAATGAATATTGCACAAAGTTAAAAAAATCAATAGATGATGTGGGGTAGAAATGAACAACATGACAGTCTGACCTTTTTCTAGCCACTGCCTTTGGACTCACTAGCATGAGTAATGCAAATGTCTATAGCATTCTCACTGTGCCAGGAGTAGTACAGATCAGACGTAAGTTCATCTGGTGCAGATATCCATGACCAGAAGTTGGGAATAGGCAACAAAACAAAATTTTAAACCACACTGCCTCAACAGGGTTTCTCTTTGGAGAACCACCTGGCAAAAGTCTAGGGTATGTGCAAAAGAGTGTGGCAGAAGTTAGGATCTTCAGGCAACCACTGCAAACATCACCTAATTGCCATTATCATGCTATCAGTGCACCCTCACAAGCATTTGAAGTACGTACTCATATTTTTATTTTAAACATGAGAGAAGCAAAGTGCAGAGACATCACAGGAAAGAAGAGCAGCTAGGATGAAGGCAATTCATTCCAGGGAGTGGAATGAGGGATGGGGATGGGCGTTCTCTGTCCCTCTGGAGAGAGGTCAAGAATAGTCCCCATCTCAGACTCCTTCCATGACATGGACAGCCCATCAGTGAACCCGCCTTTGGGGTAGTTCTGATGAACCATTCTGATGAATCATTCTGAGTTCCCTTCCCACCCATCATCAGTCTGCCCCCCACCAGTGAACCCAAATAATCTCCTTTTACTATTGCTGCTCCATCAAGCTGATTTCTAAAGTCAGTCTGACAGACAATGGGCAAGTGGATGGCCAGCTGTGCGCGCTGGGCTACCAGGGCCTTCTCCTTTCAGACAACATCGACTGCACTATTGTGTGTAGGCAATAGATCTATCTAGCAGGCCTTGCTAGAGAATGTGCAGGTTTTTTTGTTCCTTACAATTTCTGGCTTGTAATGCTTTTCAGATGGATCCCTCCATCCGAATACCCTGCGGGCAAATTCCTACTAACTACTCCAGTGCTGCACCATGAGCTTGCTTCACACAAAGGTCACCAGTGCCCCTTATGCTGTGCTATACCAGAAAATGTGCAAGAAAGCCTTGCACCCTCAGCAAACGTTTACTACCTACAGGACCAGAAATGCTGCCAGTGACTAAATGAGACCCCAGGTCGGATTTTCTAAAGTAAAATTAACTTCTAGTTCTGCCTCTATTTGATGCTAATGTCAACAGCAAACAGCTGGGGCGGGGGACAAGAACTTGAAAATGGTTTGCTGACTGCGGAGTGATTCGGGACTCTCCCTTCTGTGCTCTATAGCCACAGAAGAAATAAATTTCTCTATGGCCACTTAGAAAATCATAAATAGGTTTATACAGGCTAAGAAAATGAATGTATTATTACTGCTCCTACAAATGGTCTAGAGTTTCTAACACAAAGAAAGAATGATTTCCGGAATTGCATGCATATATTCATTAAGGGAAATCACACATAGAATCATTTGCTTGAAATAGATCATAAAGATAATCTGGCTCAACATTCTTAACATTACAAGTGAGGAAAGTCCACATTGGTGCCCTTACAAATTCATCATCTCTCATGTCTCTCAGGGGATTTGTTTTAACATTTGTCCTGTATCGCCCATCCTTGCTTCCTGCTTTTATTTCCCTCATTGTTGCTAAGTTCAGTTATTTTCCCTACGCTTCCTCTGTGACCCGACAAGACAGCACCAATGCTGATTCAAGCTACTGGTTCTGAAGGAGTCAAGTCTGCTTGCAGTGTTTCCTAGATATGTAAACTCGGGCAAGTTCATTTTTCTGCACCTGCCTTTCCTCATCTGCAACTTAGGAACTCCAACTATCTCATAGCATAGCTTTAAACAGTTGTGAGAATTAAATCTCATAGTTGTAAACATGAATGAGGTGGATTCTGTATTCTACCAGTGATGCTGGGCAAACATGAAGTGTTCAAGAAAGATAAACTATTACCGTTACTTGCATTAACAGTGTGATCTGTGTTCTTCCCACCTTAGTATCAGCAGATTTCTTCTCTCCTGCCAGTTCACCAAGGAGAAAGATCAGCAACCACAAACTCCCTCAGATGCTTCTGGCCACTGCCCACCAGCACCCTGGACACCGAGATCTGATCTGTATGTGCTCTGGCTACTCCTCCCTCCCTCACCGTCCTTCACCATCAACTCCCTCCTCTCTGCCCTGCTGGGGAAGTTCTTGCTAACGCTCCGATCGATCGGTGCCTGCAATCCCATCTCCCAGCTCTCTGCTCAGGAGCAACAAGGCTCCATGAAATGGTCCCTTCCCTTAACCCAGTCTCCTGTTATTCCTTCTTGTTTCATCATCCTGTATGCCTCTGAGCCATTTTCATCTTACAACAAAAACAAAAGCAAACAAACACTTTTTTTGACCCTACACTGGCTTCTTATATTTACTTTCTTATTTCTTTGCTCACTCTCCTTGGTTTCTCAGAGAAATTTCTAGAAACTTGGTCTCCAGTGATCTTTTTATTACTTCTACCCCGCAGCCTTCAGCTTTTTAGCCCCAAGCATTCTGTGTAACTTTTTTGCCCTGTCTATTCAGAAACCCTGGCACTATCCTATGGGAACCTATCTAGCTTTCGTGATTCTGCCTCTTCTGTGGGCGCAGTTCTCCCTCACACTTTCTGTCTGCCTCTCTCCCAAGCTGTGAGCTTTGAGATCAGCAACATCCCTCATTTGTTCCCATGTCTCCAGCACCCTCTCACAGGGTGCCACTTCGTGACTTACTTAGAATGCTACGGCATCATGTCGTTCATTCAATCTTATTAAGTGGAGTCAACATTTTCTGTGCTCCAACCCTATTCCAGGCACAATAGAGGTTTAAGAGATCGTAACACATGGCCCCTGCTCTCTAGAAGTTGTTTATTACCCAGTGAGGTGGGGAAAGGAATCGAAGATTGGTGCTTAGACAGCTAGACTGATGAGAGGAAAAGTACAGAGAGAGGGAAAGAGGAGAGGGAAGGAGACAGACAGAATAGATTAATGTCATTCACTCGCACAGGCAAAGGTACACATTCAGTTGCCAATAAAAGTAAAATATGTGTGTGCTTTTTCAAAAAATCATTTTAATCAAATTTAGAAAGAAGCAGTATGTCTGAGTCTAGTCAAATAAATCATGATTTCATTCCTGGGGAACAAACATTGTACAGTTCTCTGACACACCTGTTTTTCAATACCAAGAACACACAGACTGGGGATGCCACAGGCACCATGTCATAGGCAGGGGTCCTTCCATGGCCATGGTGAACAGCCACCTCCGCTCTCAAAGGGGGTCCTTCGTAAAACCATGTGTTTGAAAGCAACTGTCAGTCTTTTAATCTCCCATATATTTTAAGAAGAAAAAAGGTAACTGTGTATAATGGTTATTAATTTATTGCCATCTGGCAATTTTTTATTTTAAAGAGGGTAAAATTAAACACAAATACAACAAAACAAAACAGAACACAAGAAAGCAATGTAAGAGACATAAATTTCAAAGCAAGACAATCAAAGATCTTCACTATCTATCATATTGTCTCTTGTTTTCTTCCAAATAGTTGTCCATATCTTCACATACAGATAATTCATATGAAACAACATAGTATAGAGCTGATCTGAACAGGATGAGGAAGGCATTTTAGGTTTTCAAGACCAGACAATAGGGAAGCCAAGAATGGCTGTCATAGTGTTTCTCATTGTCTTCAAAATAGCTGTCCATACCTTCATGTATGTTGAACTTAAACAAAACAAAACAGGCTAAAATCACTCTGAACAAAGAATAATAGTATTGCTGGATTTCATATCATGATGCTTCGGAGTCAGCACTAGGTACTGTAGTATCTCTTTTTCTTCAAAGTAGTTGTTCATTTCATCATGTGTTATATAATTGGTTCTCGTAAACTGTTTATGAGTTCTACACATGCATGAGTCTTTACATGTATATCTATCCTTTCTGTATTACAGGCAAAAACAAAACAAAGCAAGACAAAACAAAACAAAACAAAACAAATTCGTAGAAAAGCATGAAATGAAAAAGTCATATAAAACCACAATACAAGGTGATCTACAATCATTACTATGATGTCTCAGCAGTACATAACAATATTAATAAAAACAAAACATTGGAGACATTATAAGACTTCAAAAGCAGGTAATTAGCAAACCAGAGTGGGTATCCTAGTGAATCTTGTCATCTTCAGTACAGTTGTCTATACTCTTAGACTTGATACTATTGATCATAACAGATTCGAATAAAATCAGTCAATACAAAACAGCAATCTAACAAACCAGATTCAAATAAGATCAGTCATAATAAGACAGTGTAAGTTATACAAGGCTTAAGATTAAGTTAATACGAAATTAAGGATGATTACCATAATATATCCTGCTATTTTGGTGATAGCTGTCCGTGCCCTCAAATCTAGTGTAAAGAGACAAACTGGAACAGAATCTAATCCATCTAAACAGAGTGGTGAGAATAATGTACATTTTAAATCCTGTTACACTGTTAACAATATCCTTTGCCTTCTTTTTTTAGACTATTCCTCCCCTTTCACTCCCACAGGGTGCACTGCACATTTTGGGTCCCACTAACTCCCTCAGTTTTTAGATTGGGGGGAGCAACCTGCTATTTACCCTAACTGTTTCTGAACCTTCTGACTCCTGGGCTTGATCTCGAGTTGTATTCCTTTACCTTTAAAAGCCTCAAGGTTTTCCTTCGTTATAGCTGAGTAGTTCTCTACTGCACAAAAGTATCATGTCCTTTCAACCTATCTGTAGGTCTGGTCAAGTTGCCCCTATTTCTCTCTGATTCCCTGTCACATAGAACATTGTTTTCTTATATTTGACTTTTTGTCCATAAACCCTCTTTCAAGTTAATTATGTTTCCAATACAGAGCATCTTGAAAGACCCTATCTCCTGATCTACTCTGCCTGTGTTTCTTTTTGTTAGTATATCAAGGCCATCTATGTTAGAGATTACAGCCAACCTTCTCTGCCTCATTTCTGCTA
>PVJX010007156.1:20347-72896 GCA_004027295.1 Dolichotis patagonum | reverse complement strand
GCGGAGACGGCAGAGGGTCCGGGCCGCCAGGCTGAGCTCAAGCTGGAGCCCGAACCCGAGCCGGTACGGGAAACGGAGCAGGAGCCGAAGGGGGAGCCGAAGCAGGAGCTAGAGGATGAGAACCCAGCCCGGAGCAGCGGTGGTGGCAGCAGCGACGAGGTTCCTCCCCCTACCCTTCCCTCCGACCCGCCGCGGCCCCCAGATCCCTCTCCGCGTCGTAGTCGTGCCCCGCGCCGCCGACCCCGGCCCCGGCCCCAGACCCGACTCCGTACCCCGCCGCAGCCTAGGCCACGGCCCCCGCCCCGGCCCCGGCCCCGGCGCGGCCCTGGGGGCGGATGCCTGGATGTGGATTTTGCCGTGGGGCCACCAGGTTGTTCCCACGTGAACAGTTTTAAGGTGGGAGAGAACTGGAGGCAGGAACTGCGGGTCATCTACCAGTGCTTCGTGTGGTGTGGAACCCCAGAGACCAGGAAAAGCAAGGCAAAGTCGTGCATCTGCCATGTGTGTGGCACCCATTTGAACAGACTCCACTCTTGCCTTTCCTGTGTCTTCTTTGGCTGCTTCACAGAGAAACACATTCATGAGCACGCAGAGACAAAACAACACAACTTAGCTGTAGACCTTTACTATGGAGGTATCTACTGCTTTATGTGTAAGGACTATGTGTATGACAAAGACATTGAGCAAATTGCCAAAGAAGAGCAAGGAGAAGCCTTGAAATTGCAAGCCTCCACCTCAACAGAGGTTTCTCACCAGCAGTGTTCAGTGCCAGGCCTTGGTGAGAAATATCCAACATGGGAAACCACCAAACCCGAGTTAGAACTGCTGGGGCATAACCCACGGAGAAGAAGAATCACCTCCAGCTTTACCATTGGCTTAAGAGGACTAATCAATCTCGGCAACACGTGTTTTATGAACTGCATTGTCCAGGCCCTGACCCACACTCCAATCTTGAGAGATTTCTTTCTCTCTGACAGGCACCGATGTGAAATGCCCAGTCCTGAGTTGTGTCTGGTTTGTGAGATGTCTTCACTCTTTAGGGAGTTGTATTCTGGAAACCCATCTCCTCACGTTCCCTATAAGTTACTGCACCTGGTGTGGATACATGCTCGTCATTTAGCAGGGTACAGGCAGCAGGATGCCCATGAGTTCCTCATCGCAGCATTAGATGTCCTGCACAGGCACTGCAAAGGTGATGATGTTGGGAAAGCTGCCAACAACCCCAACCACTGTAACTGCATCATAGACCAAATTTTCACAGGTGGCCTACAATCTGATGTCACCTGTCAAGCCTGCCATGGTGTCTCCACTACCATAGACCCATGCTGGGACATTAGTTTGGACTTGCCTGGCTCTTGCACCTCCTTCTGGCCCATGAGTCCAGGGAGGGAGACCAGTGTGAATGGGGAAAGCCACATACCGGGCATCACCACTCTCACGGACTGCTTGCGAAGGTTTACAAGGCCAGAGCACTTAGGAAGTAGTGCCAAAATCAAATGTGGTAGTTGCCAAAGCTACCAGGAATCTACCAAACAGCTCACAATGAATAAATTACCAGTTGTTGCCTGTTTTCATTTCAAACGGTTTGAACACTCAGCCAAACAGAGGCGTAAGATCACTACATACATTTCCTTTCCTCTGGAGCTGGATATGACACCGTTTATGGCCTCAAGTAAAGAAAGCAGAATGAATGGACAGTTGCAGCTGCCAACCAATAGTGGAAACAATGAGAATAAGTATTCCTTGTTTGCTGTGGTTAATCACCAAGGAACCTTGGAGAGTGGACACTACACCAGCTTCATCCGCCACCACAAGGACCAGTGGTTCAAGTGTGATGATGCCGTCATCACCAAGGCCAGTATTAAGGATGTACTGGACAGTGAGGGGTATTTACTATTCTATCACAAACAGGTCCTGGAACATGAGTCAGAAAAGGTGAAAGAAATGAATACACAAGCCTACTGAAGTGACACACAGACCTACCTGTAATGGAAGATGATGACACCTGCACTACAACTGGCATCAAGATTTAAAGGACCTACTTGACCATGGCTCATGGGCCTGACAGAGTAAGAATTGAACAATACCCAGTGTCCAAAAGGTCCTAAGTGGAAGATAAATAGAAGGGGAGGGAGAAGAGGCTCTAGTCAAAGCAGTCACTTAAAGGAAAATTAAATTAGCAGAATGTTCTTGGTGGGGAAGGCAGGAACAGGGAGATCGTGACACTGGTATATATCCTATATTCCTCCAAAAGGTTGTGTGGGAAGGTATGGGGGGAGGGGGGTGCTGTGTGTGTGGGGGTGTGTGCCCTTGTAACCGTAAAACATCTTTATCCATGGGTGTTTCAGTTTCAGTTGACCAATCACATAACAGATATATGTTTGGGAGAAAAAGAAAAGCTTATAAAAATGTAGCCCGTTATATATGTGGGTATGAAAGCGGAAAAGTGGAGGATGCAGGGATATCTCATTGACAAACACCTTTGCCAGTTTCTTTGTATTCGTGATTTTTTGTGCTATTAAATCCAGTTTTGAAAAGCCCACATGGCTAGTAAAAGAAGAAATAAGGGGGCTTGTATAAGGGGAGCAGTTGCTCCAGAAGTAGACAAGACAAGATATGCTGTAAGATAAGCAGTCAACACAGACAGGCCTCAGCTGACAGTGTAGTGTGTGTGTTTTTTAAAAAGCTGTATGATATATACTTGAGCAAATCAATGAACCTCTTTGCGATTGTTTTCTCATCTGTAAAATGCAGATAATTCCTTCTTTAAAGGGTTGTTGTTAAAGATTAAATGATATAAAATGTGTCAAAAAGTATAAAGTAAAAGGCTTGGAACTTTGTAGGAACTCAGTAAACGTTTGTTGGATCTGAATCTGAACCTTCTTTGGACTGGGCATCAGAGGTGAAGGTCAGTCCCACCTGAGACTCATGGACAGAAAGGACATGTCACATGCAGTCACATATGTGAACACAAACACAATCTTAAGAGCTGTCTCCCCAATACTGTCTACTTGGAGCCTTGAGGTAATGGACCCCACTGTTATCCCTGTGTACAGGGCATCACAGTTGATGTCACACCCAGGATTGGGGTTTGGGGGTAACCACAAAAGGTCATTATTCTGTCCATTTGGAAGATATGTCATTTTAATGACTCAGCACACCATTGATGGGATTCTCATGGCTAATGGTTTCCACATGAAGGTATTTGGTGGTCTTTGCCTTCTAAAAGCATTATGGATATAGCCGCCACATTTACCTACAGGCATAGATAAGGAGAAAGACTGTTTTCCAAAGCTCACTGGCCCATCAGCCCAGAGATGTTGATTGAGTGGCTTGTTGGCCCCTTCCCTGATCCTGACAGAAAGCAGAGCAGCCTGCAGAGAGCTAAGCCGAAACAGATGGGATGAGCCCAGGATGAGGTAAGCACTATGAGTCCTCTCCTTAGCATCAGGTACAAAAGTAACTATTGCCTAGAAAATCCTGGGAGGGAAATCAATGTATATCAGATCCCCTGGCTCTCGTAAAAGGCTGGGTGCCCCATGGCTTCCTGTCTACGTTGTGGTCAACTCATTTGAAAATACAGATTTATTGGTGTGATTGTGGGTGCCTCCCCAATGAACCTACAGCCTTTTTGGGGAAGGGAATTATGTCTCTTCTCGTGCCCTAAGATGCATCCTAGGATCCTGGTGCAGTTCCTGGCACATAGTAAGTCGGTGGTCAAAACATTTACTGAATGCATGGATGTGTGAATGAATGAATGAATGAATGAACTGAGACATTTTCTTTTCATAACCAAGATGTTTTCAACACCCAGGCCCCATAATCCTCAGGAGAAAATTTTAAAAATTTATTAGTTTTTGTGTTTTTTGTAGGATGGGGAAGATCAAGAGATAGATGGCTTCGGGTGTCACTTGGCAGCTTTATGTTGGGTATCTTGGGATGTGTCTGGTGGGCTTACTAAGAATACACAACAGTGTCCTCATTCCTCATGTCTGCTGCAGGGAGAGTTCAGTTAGTCATGTGCCACCATATCCTGCCTACTTGCACAGAAACTGTCCGTTAACATTTTAAAGTATTTTTATTTGGAAATAAATTCAAACTTACAGGAAAGGTACAAAAATAAAAATAGTATCAAGAACACCATTGTCTTTTACCTAGATTTACCTATTGTTAACAGTTTACTCTATTTGCTTTTCCAGTTCTACATCTGTGCTTTCATTATTGTGTTTGAGCTCTGTGAGGATAAATTACATACTTCATGGCCCTTCATATTGAAATGCTTCTATGAGCATTTCCTAAGAATAGGCGTATTCCTTACATCACCACAGTATAGCTTCAGAAAAATTAGCATTGATACAGTGCTTTTATCTATCTACCATTCATACTACAATTTTGTCTGTTGCCCCATAAATGTCCTTTATAGCATTTCCCTCCTGAATTACAGGATCTGGTCTAGGGTGAGGTAGTCATTTAGTCATCATGTCCTTTTAGCCTCCTTTAATCAGAAACATTTCCACAACCTTTCTTTGTCTTGTACGGTATTACAGTTTTCATAGATAGAATGTTCCTCAAATTGGGTTTGTCTGATACAGAAGTTGTCTTTTAAACACCCTACACTCTGTAATACTGGAAGAGGACTCACTGAGGGATGGATGGCCTGACATGCTGACCTCCCTGTTCTAGATGGTGGAAGACAGCCACCAGAGGGAGCAGCTTTGCCTGGCACTTCCTGAGTGAACCTTGCACCTCTGTCAGTGAAACAGGGTTCTCCCTCAGCAGCAGGGAGCTATTCAAACCTAGCCCTGTGCCCCTAATAGTCACCATACTCCAAATTGAGCAATGGAATATAACGGCAGGCATGGGCATGCTTTCAGAGCATGAAGCTGTGGGACTCAGACAGCATATATATCCCACAGGTATGTGTTAGCTGTGAACACATGCTGAGAGTTAGGCCTGTTTGAGCATAGCTGGTGTATGACCAGGTGCCTCCAACATTGGAGACTTTAGGGGGATCAGGAGCTAGAGCCCTGGCACCTTCAGCAGTATTTCCATGGTGGATATGGTGCACATCAGCAGCAGAGATGTGGATGGAGGAGGGAATGGGTAACTACTTCTTAAAGAGCTTCATTAACAGTATACAAAGATGAGAACCAGAATAAGTAAGGAAAAATATGAAAGGTGGTGAAAAGAAATGGTGGGGACCTTCAGATACAATTAACTGACTTTTGTACTCAGGCTGGAGTTCTGTATAAGCAGATGGGGCAAGAAGTGGTAAATTTTTAATTCTCTTAACTACTATGGCCACAAGCTGGTAAGGCTGACAGATTCATTTTAAAGTGTGTGATAAAAAATACAATGAATGTTTAGAAATTTTTTCGGTAAAAGACACATTTTCATTAATTCTGCTCAAAATATGCCCCCTTGCTTGAAATACATTTACCCTGTAGTTCTTGCTGCTTTCTGAAGCAGTTCTGGAAGTCCTTTATTGTGAGTCTTTTTTGTGGCTGCCTTGATATTCTGAATCTATTCAAAGTGTTTACTGAAGTTCCTGTCAAATAAAAACCATCATGATGTATCCTCATCAATTTTATTTGCCAAAATCTGGCACTGTGGTGTCTGGCTCTTCCCTAAAATTAAAATGACCACTGAAGGCAAACATTGATTCAGGAAATTGAAGCAATCCTGACAGCACAACAAGAGGACTTCCAGAATTGCTTCAGAAAGTGGCAAGCATGATGAAATAAGTATTCAAAGTTAGGGGGAATATTTGGAGGGGGATTAATGGCAGTGTTTCTTTTACTGTAATCAATTGTTATTAAATTTTTTCAACATTCACCATATTTGTTGATCATACTGCATATATGTAGATTTAAGGCAGAAGTAAAAAAAAATGTCTGCTCAGAACTAAGGCCTTAATCACCCAGAGAGCTCCTGTGGTTTCTTGGCCTAAGGTGGTTCAAAATCTAGAATCTTACCACTGCCCATTTCCTAGACTAGTGAGATACTGGAATTGACTGTGCTCTACAGGTCCCATAGATAATCGCCTCATCTCTTCACTATCCACAGGGAATCTTGATCAGAGGTGCCATCAAAATGTCTTTTCCAGAGCTGAGTGTGGTGGCACATGCCTTAATCCCAGCACTCAGGAGGTGAGGCAGGGGGATTGCCATGAATTTGAGGTGAGCTTGGGCTACATAGTGAGTTCAAAGTCAGCCTGAATTACAAAGTGAGACCCTGTCTCAGAAAACAAACAAAAATGTCTTTTCCAATCAGGAAGCAGAGTGATCTGTTGTCAGGCATAGATCCAATGCCAGGAACCTGCATGTACTTCAACTATATATTTCACACCCAGAAGTGAAGGCTTAGGTACTCCAAGAGTATGTACTCCAGCAACTCACAGCAATGTGTTGTTACACACTTACCTTCCCCTGCAGATGACTGTACCACTTTTAAACTTTTATGTTGAATTATATTAAATAGAAGTACATGTATCATATGTAATGATGAATTGCTACAAAATGAATACATTTCTGTGAAAAGCATTCGGATGAAGAAACAAAGGCATCTATCCTGTCAAGAAAAATTAGGAGAAACTTCATTATTTTCACCTAATCAACTGAGAGTAGGAATCCCTATTTTCAGGGGTTTCTGACACACTGATCCCAAATGGGACCATTGAATTCAAATGGACCCAGGCCATTGCAAAATTGGACCTTGAGAATATCCATAACCTCACTTGGATACAAGGAAGTGATCACTGGAGAGCAGCCTTCCTAAGAAGATTGTGTTGATTTAAATACCCAGAAACATTAATGTTGGGCAACAATTTAGTCTTTTTTCTAATAACTACTGAATGAGATATTCTATTCTACCAAATCTCCAACTACAATCATCACCAACTAATAACTAGTAATACCTGAAAAAATTAGCATACTGATTTCTGGGTCCTACATCCAGAGTTTCTGATTCAATAGATCTGAGATGTAGACTCAAAAGTCTATATTTAAAACACATTCCTAGGTGGTGTCCATGCTTCTGGTTCTGGTACCACACTTGGAGAACCACTGATTTAGTCTATGTGTTTTTTCTTCATGGTACTTGGATCCTAAGGAGTCTATGAAGATGCCTAGGGGAGCACGTTGGAGCACCTTAGGAGCAATGAAGAGGGTGAATTGGTGAGGATCAGTAATATTCAAAGTAATATTCAAAGAAGGAGTTCTGCTACTACCATGTTTAAAAGTTGAAAATCACTGTGCTAAGAAATTTTACAAAGTACACAGGTGGTGCCTATGGAGTATAATTTAACATGATACATTGGTCTGGCCTTAAATGGGGCTGTAATCTAGATGTTCATGAGCAGAACTTCATTTCTGGAACCTGAAAAAGTGGGTATTTATGAAGGTGGAAGTTATAAGGAAAATGCTTAATTATAAAAGTACAAAATTTTGTAAAATATGATTTTTTTTTATCCTTACCGGGGACCGAACTCAGAACTGCACGCTTGCAGGGCAGGCGCTTATGCTGCTGAGCTAAATCCCCAGCCCCAAAATATGATTTCTTCTGGCAACATAGCAAATTAAGATAGATGAATAGTGCCTCTTCCGCTACAGACACATGTTAACCGAAGAGGAACTATAATGAAACTTAAAATTTAGAGTTGAGCTTCAAAAGCAAAAAATGTTATGTCTAGAGGAATGAAAAAGCCAATGACAACACAATGACCCATTCGAATATTGGTTCCAGACATAAGGCCCTAGGTGCTGGAGGCTTGGAGCTGGGAGTCTAGTACCCACACAGGTACCAGCAACAAAATGACAGATCTGCCAGAGGCAGAGAAGCTACAACTGAAACATTGTCCTGAAGCTTTTAGTAGCTTCGCTTGTCTACTTACAGGAATTTGGGAATAAGCAGTAACAGGACTTATGCTCTATCTGGAGCCACCAGGAAAAATAAAAACCCAGGCCTAGGTTACATCAGATCTAAATTTTTCCTACTGTGTATTATGAGAACTACATATGGAAAGATTAAAAATTGGAGCATAATTGTTGAAACCTCTAAAACATCAGCAAAAACAAGTACATTCCAGGACACATGGATTCCTCGCCCCCAAATAATCTAAAACTGCTCAGAAACAAGCAACAATAAAAATACAGTTCTTGCACAGAAATGGTACAATCTGAAGGATTGGAATCTGAAGGAAAATACAATCTGAACCAGTTGATATGAGGAGAATCTTTAGTACCCCCCCACTGCTGATGAGCACTACTGCTCCTTGTTGGAATAGAAAATTTTCCAAAAAACAAAACTAAGAAATTTTAGCAGGAATAGACTCCTAGAAAAGTAACTGTTGAAAGGTATAGTTCAAAATGAAGCAAGTGAACAGTGGAAAGAAGAGACAAATAGGAGGCAAGAAACAGCAAATGAAATTATAAATATGGAGAAATCTAAGTAAGCGTTAAATATATAAAACAATAATGACATGGTGGCATGTGCTTGTAGTTCTAGCTACTCTAGAGGCAGAGGCAGGAAGATAGCTTGAGCCCAGAGATGAAGGTTAATCTGGGAAATATAATGAGACCCCTGTGTTTCAAAAAGTAATAAGGGAGTATGAAAACAAGTGGACTCTGAAGCACAAAAACACACAAACAGCAGGGGATTGTTAATATTTAAAACATTCTAAAGGTGTATTGTTTGGGAAGATGATAGGGATATTACCTGAACTTAGCCCCTGTTAAGTGTGAATGTTTAAACATTTAAGAGTATAGACTTATAGTTTCTGGAAATGGTAGATTTGGTTATTTCATTAAGGTTTCCTTAATCGTTTAAATAATGAAGAAAAGCTGGATAGAATATTTCAAAACTAGTCTTAAAAGCACCAAAAAGCTGAGGGAACAGAGATAAACTTCCAGCCATTTTCTGTAAGAATATTTGTAATTAAAGAGTTATGAAGACTTGGAATATGAAAGCCAGTTTGCTGAAGGCATTTTCCTACACTGCCCACCTTAACTTTGTTTCATGGCCGCAAAGGGATAAAGGGAAAGAAGTCAAAGCTCAGGACTGACCCAAGGGAAGAGTTTAATAGGAGGCCCTTTCCACTTTAACTGAGACCACTTACTGCATAAGGACCAATCAGAGCTGAACCTGCCCGTTCCCAACAATACTAGAGAACTACAGAAGAGGCTGCCTTAGCACTACTTAGAACTCTCTTGCTAAAAAGAAAGTGCAAAAAATTTAATTCCTGGGAAGATGAAGTCTCACTCCAGGCCTTATAGACTTACTCTCTTATTACCCACGGCCTAGGTCACTAAATGAACTTCATGCCATGAACTTGATTTTCGGTGGTCCCCAGGCAGGTAAGAATTCAATGTGTTTGGTAGACACAAAGTATCTAGAGGAGAAGATATCCATCCTGGGCCTCAAGAAACCCTCCAAATAAATATTCATGATCAGAAGCAGACTAAAATAGTGAAGTGCTCAAGGAAACAAGGAATCTTGATTTAGAACTAGTTGAAGGTAGTGGGATGATCTCCAATTTGCTGATTACTAACTTAGTATTCTATACTCAGCTAAAATATTTTTAAAGAATGAAAGTGAAAAAAATGAGTGAAATACAATACACTTTTTGGAAGAAAAAAATTACTGAGTTCTTCACTAGTAGATCCTCACTAAAAGAAGATCAGAAGAATTTATCATAAGTAAAAAAAGAAGAAAAATTATCCTAAGTAGAAGATCTGATTTTGGTGAAAGAAACTAAACATGTTGGTAAACATGTAGACAAATATAAATAAATTTTGAGGCATAAAACAATCATAATAATCATTGTAAGTGGGATTTGAAAAAGTAATCTAGATGAAATGTCAGGCTACTATAAGCATATGAATTATAAATTCATATCATCTAGAAGAAAGGTAAAAAATATTTTCCAAATTTTGCTCCTTTGTAAGCTAATTGTACATGTTGTTATTTCTGTGGCAGCCATTTAAAAAATACAGTACCTGACTACCTAGCTTATACAATACAAGAAGATAAAAAAGATTGATGGAAAAGAATATATAACCTCCAAGCCACTGAAGGAAATAAAAGAGGCAAACCCCATCAATGAAATTAAAGACAGGAGAGGAAAAAATAAAGAAGCATTGAAAACTTAGAAAGCACAAATTAAAATGGTGTAATCAAATCAAAATACAACAATATAATAATAATAATAGTAAATATACATATGTTAAAGTCTCCATCTAATACAGTGTCGGGTTTGATTATGAAAGAATCCAGCTATATGTCTTTTAAAAGAGACATATCTTTAAAAAAATAAAAGACATATCTAAACATGATCACAGATTGGAAATATTAAAGAATGAAGGTATCCAAGTTTATCAGTCAGTGCTCACTAGAGAAAGAGGCCTATAAGCCTGCAGAGTCCCTTCGCAGTGTGCAAAAGGGCTGTCTGCATGCTGGAGATCTAAAGGATCTGGTCAAAAGTCAAAGGCCTGGAGCTCACTGTAGAGTACCATGCAAGTCTGTATCAGAAAGCTGGAGGGTCTGCACTGGAAGACTGAAGTGTCTGTGGTGGAAGCTAGAAGATGACATCCAGGGTGAAGGCAAAGACTGGAGTGCCTCCAAGACAGAAACGAGCCTGCTTTCTTTCCACTTTTTATTCCATTCAGGATACAAACCTGTCGGTTAGTGCCACTCACAGCCAGGTGGGTTTTCTTTCTTCAATAAATCCATTCAGTCACACCCCAGAATTATGCTAAGCCAATCTGGCATTTCTTAATCAAAGTGACAACAACATTTAACTGTCACACCAGGAAAACTCTGACTGAAAGAAAATTTATACTATACAAAATAGATTATGGATATAAGTCCAAAATTACAATTCTACAATGTTCATTGATATTTTTCATTCCTGTATTGTTCATCTACAATGCAAAATTCAGGAAAATATTTTAAAATTCTAAATTGTTAAATTCTGTGTTTTATAAATTGTAGTAACATAGATTCAAAATATACATGACAAAAATGAGCAGAATTATAAGGGAAAAACTGACAAATATATATTTATAGTGGAAGATTTTGACACATCTTCCGTGTAAACTGATCAATCAAAGTAAAAGTCAATAGCATAGATCTGAACAACACAGTTATCAAGCTGGATCTAATGCACTTTTATGCACCTAAGAGTTAATACATCCACAATTTTTTTCAAGCATGCTTGGGACACTGACCACATTTTGGGCTACAAAACTAGTCTCAGCAAATGTAACAGAATTAGTTTCATTCAAACTACATTCCCTGACCACAATGCAATTCGCAATAAAAACAAAAATGTTTAAAAAGTTGGGGTATTAAAAAATACTCAATTTATGGCTTGACAAATTATAATGTAAATTAGAAAGTATTTAGAACTGAATGATGATAATACAGATATCAAGGCTTGAAAGGCAGAGATAAAGCAGAATTAACTCTAAGAAAAAGGATATCAAAAAGGACATCTGAGAATGAAAGGTATCCCCTCATCCTGGATAGATAGGATCAATATTGTCAAAATGATCATACTCTTAAAATGTGTATATATAAACAAAATTCCTTGCAAAACCAGGGAAAATGATGATAAACTTCATATGGAACCAAAACAGAGCCAGAATAACAAAAGCAATCTGGCAGCAAGAGCAATGCAGGAGGCATTACAGTTTTGATTTTGTTATATTACAAAGCTATAGTTATAAAAAGAGCATGGTTTCTGGGCATGGTGGCACAGGCCTGTAATCCCACCATTCAGGAGCCTGATGCAAGAGGATTGCCATGAGTTTGAGGTCAGCCTGGGTTACATGGTGAGTTCAAGACCAGCCTAAACTATAGTGAGACCTTATCTCAAAAATAAAAAAGAAAAAAAAAAAACAGAACAAAAACAGTGTAGTACTCACACAGAAACAAATGTGGATCAGTGAAACAGAACAGAGGATACAGAAACAGGCACATTCAGTTATCTAATCTTTCACAAAGTGGCCAAAAACATGTTGAAGGAAAGATTGATCTATAACAAATAGTGCTGGGAAAAATGGTTATCCATGTGCAGAATAGTGAATCTAGACCCATATGTCTCACAATGTACTAAACTAAAATAAAAATGGATCAGAGATCTAAATCTTAAAATGTTCTACTGGAAGATAAAAGGTAAAATCTTGAAAATTTAGGTATGGATAAGGACTTTGTGAACAAAACCCCAATGATGAGAAGTAACAACTTCAAGAATGAGCAAATGGGATCTTATTAAGTTAAAAATCTGGATAACAAAGGAAACAAACCAGTACGTTGAAGAGACAATCTATGAAATGAGAAAAAAATTTTCCAGCTGTACGCAAGACAGAACGCTAATATTTAGAGTATATAAAGAACTCAAAGAATTTAGACCCCCCCCAATAAAAGACCTAATCAAAAAATAAGCAAGTGAAATGAACAGACACTTCTCAGAAGAAGTACAAGAGGCCAATAAATGTATAAAAATGTTCAACAACTCTAGCCATTAGACATTCCATCTTACTCCAGAATCAATGGCTACCATCAGGAACTCAAACAACAATAAATCCTGGTGAGTAGCAGGGAGGAACCTCTCTACATTGTTGATGAGAATGTAAAATAATACAGTCACTAGAGAAATCAATATAGAGGTTTTTCCTCAAAAAAGTAAAAATACAAAATTTAATTCAACCCAGTTATTTCATTTTTAGGTATATTCCAAAAAGAGTTAAAGACATTATACTACAGTGATACAAGCATACCCACATAGATAACAGCATAACTTGTAATAGCTAATCTTAGAAGTGACCTATATGTCCTTTGATCATCTGATTAAAGAAGTTAGACAATAAGAAATGAAACCTGAATAAAGTGGAAGAAAAGGTCATCATGGTGGTACATACTTGTAGTTCCAAGGTTTGGGAGATTAAGGCAGGAGGGTCATAAGTTTAAGATCTGCCTGGGAAACATTGTTTCAAAATGAAAAAAAAAACATTGGTTTCAAGATGAAAAAAAGTTGGGTATGTAGCTCAGTGGTAGTGTACATGTCCAGCATATGTAAGACCCCCCATGAGTTCAATCCCCAGTAATAAATAAAAGTTGAAAAAGCATAATAATCTACATGAGGTCATCAGTTGATGAAACAGAACAAGAATGCAATAGAGATAAGTAAGATAAAAATGTGGTTCTTTGAAAAGACAAATTTCTGACAAGACTATATGAAAAATTTTTTAAAAATTCAGAGGGTATTAGTAAATAATACTGAGAATGAGTGGAGGGGAAAAACACAGATACAACAGGGATTTTAAAATAATTTAAAAATACTAAGAAAACTTTTGACTGATAAATATAAAATTATAGATAAAATGAACAACTTTTAAGGAAAATATAACTTTCAAAAATCTAAAGAGAAATAGTAAGTCTAAAAGCATAAATATTAAAAACACAGAGTCAGTAGTTTAAAACCTACATTTCCCTGAAAGAAAAAACTAGGTGCCACTGTGGGAATCAGTGTGGAGATTTCTTAAAAAAACTAGCATTAGAGGTCCGATTTGACCAAGGTATTGTCCTTTTAGATATCTTCACAGAAGAATTAAACTCATCACACCACAGTGATATATGTGCACCCATGTTTATAGCAGCACAATTTGTAATAGCTAAATCTTGGAATCAACCCAAATGCCCATCAACCAAGAAATGGATAAAAAAGGAAAAATGGTTTTAAAATATATAATGGAGTATTACACAGCCATAAAGAAGGTTAAACTTGATACTTTTATAGGTAAATGAATGCAACTGGAGACCATACTCATAAGTGGAATGAGTCACACCCATATGTGTAAACATCATATTATCTCAGTAGTGTGAGAAGCTGAGCAAGTATATAAGATCTAAAATATACAACACTGTGAATTGGGAAGAAAGTGTTCAAAACAAAAGAAACTGATGAGGAAAGGAGTAGAGGAAGAAAGAGAAAAGGAAAATATATATATATATATATATATATATATATATATACACACACAAGACAGTAAAGATAGTTATACTGCTACTTTCTCTTAGTTCATTGAAAAGAAAGGTTTGTGCTAAAAATGTTTGGATAATATTTCATGCCTATATCTTTTACTTTGAGTAACTAGTATGAAGATAACAATACACAATGTATTATTATTAGTCTCCTACTAACCTGTTCTGAAACTGTTTTATTTTTGTTTCTATTTTTTTTCTCTTTAAAAACAAAACTAGGGGCTAGGGATTTAGCTCAGTGGCATAAGCACCTGCCTTGCAAGTGTGCAGTCGTGAGTTCAATCCCCAGTACCAATAACAAAATAAATAAATAAATAAATAAAATAACAAAACTAAGTGTCTACAGTGATACCTATGAAATGTACTTGACACAAAATGGTCCAGGAAACATAAAAGAAGGGAGCACTTGTATATAATTTTATACAACTAAAATATAATCTTTACATTAAAACTGATAATAGTATGATATTTTGGCCAATCTCACAAACCTAGATGTAAAAACCCCGCAAACTGAATTAGCAATGTATATGCCAAAGCTATATCATGACTTAATTTTCTTTCTCTCAAGAATTTGAGCATGGCTTAATATTAGGAAATCTTAATATTACCAAAACTAACTTTTGGTTAAGATGGAGAGTTGAAACCCACATTAGCTTTTCCTCCACTTCATGACCTCACTGATGTGATAATAAAGGGATTTTAAGAGGGAAAAAACTCACAGAAACAAGGAGAATAAAGGAGTATAAAAAAGTAATAAAACCAGAGGATCTAAACACAGATCTGGTTTTAGCTCCAGTGTATCAAAGTGCTTGGAAGTCATCATTCGGCTCTTTAGAAAAAGAAATCTGGATAAACTGAAAATAGATGATCCGCAGAGAATTGAAATTACATGGCAAAATGCCACCCTGAAGTCAGGAAATGCTGTCATATCCAAAGAGATTCAGTACTAGAGATATGCTTAACTGAAATGGAAGCTTTATGGCTTTCTCACAAATAAACTCACCAAATTCCCATGGTGACTGTCTGAGAAATGTCCTCCTGCAGACCTGGCAGGCGTAAGGGGCAGAATAGCCACTGTGTAACCCCAGATCCTTCTCCATAACAAAAGTCTACTCTTGGGCTGGGAAGGCTTCACAACAGGGCAGTATGGAAACATTATCCTAGCTGCAAGAGGGATTTCTGCGCCACTGCAGGCTTCATTCATCACCTAAGAGGAGAAAAGGCCCTATAGATATTAGGGAGCAGCCTTAATGAAAACAGATTAGAAATATTGCAGTCAGGAAAGGGGGCCAGGAGAGGAGTTAGGCTCCTAGAAAAAGGCAGAAACTTTTGTGTGGGCCACAATTTAGGGCCAAGAACCAGGCTCACTAAAAGACTGTGACCTAATTAGAAGATTATAGGCCTATCCAGGCATGGTAGGGCCATCTCAACACTTGGGAAGCTGAGGCAGGTGGATCACCCAGGAATGCAAGGCTTGCCAGGGCTACATACTGAGTTCAAGGCCAGTGTGAACTACATAGTGAGACCCTGTCTCAAAAAAACCCCCTGAAAAACCGAAACAGAAGAAGAAGGAGAAGGAGAAGAATAAAGAGAAGGAGAAGGAAAAGGAGATGATGATGGTGATTGCGGATGTAATCCATTCATCTACATACTACCATCCCACCAGAAGCCCCCTGAATAGCAGTGGCTGACAGTTAACATAACTGTAAGACACAGACTCTCTTGAGTACAGACAGAAATCTTCAAGCTAGGAAGAAAGAAAAAAACCACATTAGAGGATGAAGCCTCTGATATTTATAGGTATAGCAAACATTTAGTACAGTCCTTATTTATCTATCTCCTGTTTGTTCTGTTTCTCTGGAGATATCTAATTAGCACAAGGGCAGAGAAATAGTTAAAGAAATGATGGCCAAAATCATTCCAAAATTAGTGACATACAATAAACCACAGATCTAGGAAACTCAAAGAACATCAAGCAAGATAAACATCAGACTAAACTCCAAAAGCCCATACCTCAGCATAAATAAACTTCAAAAGACAGAGAAAGTCTGAAGGAAGAGAGACAAAGTGATGAATGAATAATTGACCCAGCAGACTGCATGCTAAAGTGGCAGTAGACCAAGTAGAGAGACAAGTCATACCATGAGATTTTCAAAAAAGCTCACATACTGTTGGCAACAAAATTCTCTGAAAATAGGGTAGACCATGGAACCAAAAATAGGAGATTTGGTTTGCATTGTGTTTATGAAGCATTCCACAAAGAAAATCTCAAGAATGAATGGTTTTGCTGGTGAATTCTACCAAATATTTAAAGAATTAACAGCAGTCCTTCACTAACTAAAAAATACAAGATGATGTAACACTGCCCAACTCATTCTGTGAAGCCTGAATACTAGACAGGCTTATCAATACTAGACAGAAGCATCACAAGAAAAAAATTGCAGACAAACATACTTCATAAATATAGATGTAAAAGTCTATTATTCACTGTTATGAATGGGATTTAGCCCATGATATAAGGTTGTTTCCAGATAGGAAAAGTGATTAAGGTAATACACGACTTTAAGAGAATTAAGGAAAAAAATCCATATGATTATCTCAATAGATGCAGAAAAAAATGAAAGCAACAATTACAAAGACAAGAACAACAAAAGTTGAAAGTATCTGGAGAAATTAGAACACTCATACATTGTTGTTGGGAATGCAATATGACATACTTGCTTGGAAAATAGCTTAACAGATCCTCAAAAGATTAAACATAGAGTTACCATATGACTCAGGAGTTCTACTTCTAAGTATAAAAGAGAAATGAAAGCATACATTCACACAAAAGCTTGTACAAGAATGTTAATTCAACATTATTCCTAATAACCGAAGTGTACACTGGGCTTGTAATCCCAGCACTCAGGAGGCTGAGGCAGGAGGATCTCCATCAGTTTGAGCCCAACCTGGGCTACATAAGCAAGTTCAAGGCCAACTTGTACTTTCAGACCCTGTCTGAAAAAAAACAAACCAAACCAACCAACCAACCAACCAAACAAGCAATTAAAACAAAAACAAATTTTGAAAAGACTCTCATCTGATGAACTGATAAACAAAATATGATATAGCTATACCATGGAGTGTTATTCAGCCATAAGAAGAATGAGTGAATCTTAAAAACAGAATAAGTTAAAAAAGCTTCATACAAAAGGCTTCCTATCATATGATTCCATTTATATGAAATGTATAGAATAGGCAAATTTATAGAGACAGAAATTAGATTACTGGTTGCTAAGTGTTGGAGAGAAAAGTAATAGAAGTAACATCTAATTGATATGGGATTTATTTTTGGAGTGATGAAATGGTTCTGGTTGTCCCTGGCTCCTTTTTTCCTCTCTTCCTGGCTGCAATGAGATGAACAGCCATCCTCTGTTAGGCCTATCACACTGTTTATGCTTTGGAGCCAGCCAGCTTTTAGATTGATGTCATGAAAAATTGTGAGCCAAATAAACATCTGCTCCTTTAAATTGTGAGTGTTGGGTATTTTGTCCCATTGATAGTAAAGTGACTAATTCAGAAAATTGGTTTGGGGGAGTTGTCGCTGTGATTATACATGACCGTGTGGTTCAGAAACCTTTGGGACTAGTTTGCAGGAGGAGTTTAGGTTTGGACATGCTGGCTAGAGAAGCTGTGGAATGCTGTAAGCAGAGTAAGCAGACTGATAGGAGATTCTGGTTGGAGCTCAGAAGACCAGAATGTTGATAGGAATGTAAACAGTAAATGCTAGGTTTAGGAGATTTCACTTGGAAACAAGAACTCCATTGGTAGTTGGACTGAGACCATGTATGTTACACATTGGGATAAAATTTTTCTTAATTTTTCCCATGCCCTGAGACATTGTGGAAGAATGAGATTAGGAGCAGTGGACTAATTAATTAAGTGGAGAAAGTCTCAAAGCAGCTCAGTGTTCACCCAGCTGTGGCGTGGGTGTCACTGGCTACTTTTAGCCAGATCTGCAGTCAGAATCAGGAGCAAAAACAAAACAGATGTGAAGTTTGCAGTTTCATCTCAAAGGAAGAGCCTGCAAAGTTAAAGCCATGGAAGGTGTGCTTGTTGAAAAGATTATCATTAAAAAGATGTCAATTTATTTACATCAGGACAATAGGAAAAATGGCTGGAAAGCATTACAGGACTCAGTAAGCCCTCAACTTTCACAGACTCAAGATTGTGAAATAGTAAAACTTTCATTTAAAAAGAAAGCCCCTGGGGCCCCTGCTCAAGAAAGGCCACTTTGAGAACTGATTATTTGAACCTGGGACTCAGAGCAGCAGTGGAACAGCTTCAATTAAAGGTTCCTCATGTTACGTTCCCACAGTAACTGGGTGAGAGACAGCCATGATAGACAGTGAGGTCACGGAAGTCAGTCTGGATAGAGAACCTTTGAGGGATTTAAATTAAAGGAGATGGGTCCCAAAAGGCTGTGTCAGACTGAATTACTCTAAATTTGAAATTCGCAGCATTGGCACCTTTGCCCTAATCCAACTACTGCTGGTGACTACATCCAGCGTGGATCTGGGATCTGACAGCCTTCTTTATCCACCAGTGTGGGCAAGGACATGTCTTGACTTGGACACTACCCCAAAATTGTAGATCCTGGAAGAAAACCACATGTTCAACATCAGAGAGGAATTTCTTTTCTTTCTTTTTGTTTTGGCTATTTTGTTTTGTTTTGCATCTGTTTAGCTTTCATTCTTTTTGTTGTTGTTTTCTTTTGTGGGGGTGAGTGTATGCATTGTTTTTACTTGTTTTGTTTCTTCATTTCTCTATGCTTTACTCCTTTCTTCTTTACCAATTTACTGTGGATTGGTGAGTATTCATTTGCCCTTACTTGATTCTTTTCTCTTTTTCTTTTTTGTTAATTTTAAAAAACACATTTTATTTATCAATTGCAAAGTATACAAATATTTTAAAAAATAACAAATATAAGGTAAACATAAAATATAGATTAAGTAGAACACTGTGTACACAGGTAAACTAGTCTAGCATTGAGTCAACAAAACATGCTGAATCTATGTTAATTTGACACTGTTTAATTTGTACTTCAAAGTAAACAAGGATTACGGTAATCATATAATGATATAAAGTACAGTTCTTATTTATTTTTGTTTTATTTTAAAGAGAATAAAATAGAATAAAACCAATCAAAACAAACTAGTGTAAGAATTACAGGACTTCAAAACATGAAATCAACAATAGTTACCATAATGCCTTTTGATGTCTTCAAAATAGCTACAGATAACTTCACACATAGTAAAAAATCAAACAGAACAGAATAGAATAGAAACAATAAAAACAAAACAATGAATGCAATAAAGGACTTCAAAACAAGCCAATAGTAAATCCAAAATTGCTACCATAATATATCTTGCTATCTTTGAAATAGCTGCTCCTGCTATCAGATTTAACATAATCAAACAAAAGAATAGAGAATAAAACACAACCCAACAAAACAATGGAAACAATATAGGACTTCAAAACAAGACCAAAGGAAATCAACAATGGCTACAACCCTCAGAAGGAGATTTCCCCTAGATGCCACACTGTAGCACTATCTTCTGAACCCATGATCAGACCATTGGCCCTAGACCTGCAATGTTAGTGAATCACCAAAGCACCACAGGCATCCAAGTACATTTCACCTTGATAGCTATCATCACAGCCTGTGTTTCTGCAGATAAGCTAGTCACTTATGATGGGAGTGGTGGTAGTGGTAGTGGTACCCAGGTGCACAAGAAATAGCACCAACGGTCAACAAATGAGATCAAGTCAAATTAAAATGCTTCTGCACAGCAGAGAAAAGCACTATCAGAGTGAAAAGAATGGTATAGAATTTTTGCAAGCTAATCCTCAAAGGTCTAATATCTTACACAAATAGCTCAAAAATATTAGACCCCCCAGTGTTTAAGACTTAATAAAAAGTGGACATTTAAAATTAATAAACATATCTCAGATAAAGGAATACAAACACCAGTAAGTACATGAGCAGATGTTCAACATTTATGGCCTTTGGAGAAGTGCAAATAAAAACAACACCGTAATTCTGTCTTACTCCAGAAAGAATGGATATCATCAGAAAGGAACCAACAATAAATGCTGCAGAGGTTGGAGTAGAATAGTGTCCCTTCTTCATTGTTGATGGGAGTGTAAACTCATACAGCCACTGTGGAAATCATTATAGAGGGTCCTCAAAAAACTAAAACTATAACTTGCATTTGAGCCAGCTATTCCCCTTCTAAGTATCTTCCCAAAAGACTCAAATACATCATATTGGAATGATGTAAGCATACCCATATTTATAGCAGCGTAATTCATAATAACTAAATCTTGAAAGCAGCCTATATACAATCAACAAATGAATGGATGACGAAAATGTGGAATGGATATACCGTAGAGTACTACTCTATCATAAAGAAGGATAAATTTGGGCCATTGTTGGAAAAATGGATGCACCCTGAGGCCATAATATTAAGTGAAGTAAATCAGATGCAAAGGCTTAAATATCATGTGGTTCCTTTTGTATGAGAAGCCTGATACATAAAGTGCAAAATAAAGAACAGGCATCAAGAAAGAAGGAGAGAAAGTGTTATCATAATCCAGCTTTGACAATGTACTTAAAAGTGTACCTTAATTTAGTATAATTGTCCTATGTGTTTTTATGGTTTTTAGCCTCTTAGCCTGACTTTTAATTTGTATTTATAATTGATAAGGACTCATTAAATAAATAAATAAATAAACAAACAAATCTGATGCTAGCAAAAAAAATTTTTTAAAGGGGAGGAAGAAAAAAAAGGGATGGAAAGGAAAAAAGAATTAGATGTGTTATGTCATGTAACAATTCACCACGACGAATGTAGTGATAATATACTGCAAAGATGTACTAATAAAAATGAAAAAAATTTAAAAGTCAAACAATAAATAACAAGCCAAGCTTATATATCTCAGAACAATGTAGTAGAAATAAATTACAAAGCCACATTAGAAGCAAGGCAGCGAACAAACCCTACAACTGAAAAGATAGAAACATATGAGAAAGCTCAAGGAAATTACACCAAATGGAAAATACCAGTAGTACTATAGTAACAGGGTGAACTACAGCCAACAAAGTAGATAAGGCTGATGTAAGAAATCCTTCTTCCACCTCAAATACATAAATGTAGTGGGAAAAAATAGGTACAACCATATTTAAAGTCAGGAAAGGGAGTTCCCAAGTACCAGAGCAAAAGGAGAAGGCAAAGTTAGGTTAGTGAGACTTGACAAATATTGCTAGATACAAGCCATATAAAAAAAGCTCTTTAGCATGTTCAATAACTTTTTATTCTTAAAAAAATTTTTTTGGGGGGTACCAGGGATTGAACTCACGACCTCATGCTTGCCAGGCAGGCACTTAAGCCACTGAGCTAAATCCCCGGCCCTAACTTTTTATTCTTAATATTAAACTAACATAACATCATAAACTGTCATCATGTAGTATGATTAATTTGAACTCGGTATAGGTTCATGTGACCATCACCACAATCAGAACAAAGAACAAAAAAATTTCCTTTTGTTATACTTTCATTACACCTTTTCTTTACCTTAAGCCCTGACAAACACTGACTTGTTCTCTATTACTATAGTTACCACTTTTTGAGAATGCAACAGAAGTGGAATCATACAACATGTAACCGTTTGAAATTTGCGTCATTACCTTAACAAAATACATTTGAAATCATTTTAAATTGGGTGAATCAATAATTTGTTCCTGAATAGTACATAGTCTGTTTATCCAATCACTCATTTAAGAATATTTAGGTTGGAGCTGGGGGTTTAGCTCAGAGGCGTAAGTGCCTGCTAGGCAAATGCGAGGTCATGAGTTTGATCCCCGTGACCCCCCCCCCCCAAATTTAGGTTGTTTCCACTTTAGTGCTCTTACAAATAAAGCCACTATGAAATTCATGTACATTTTTTGTGTGAACATTTCCTCGAAGTAAATAACTAGAGGCAACATTGCCAGATCATATGGCAAGCATATGTTTAACTTTATAAAGAACTCCACATTATTTTCCAAAGTGGCTGAATCCTTTTGCATTCTGAAGAGCAATTCAAGCAATCCTAATTTGTTGTACATCCTTGTTAGCAATTGGTTTTGTAATATTTTTAAATTTTAGCCACTTTATAAGTGTGTCATCTCAACATAATTTTAACATTTTTTGTGGTACTGGGGATTGAACTCAGTGTCTTGTGCATGCTAGGCAAGCAGTCTCCCACTGAGCCACATCCCCAGCCCTAACATATATTTTTGTAACAATGAAAATATTGAAAATCTTTTATATGCTTATTTTCATCCTTATGTTCTTTTTGTCGAGATTGCAGAAGTCCTTTGGTTATTTTCTAATGCAGTTTTTATTTTCTTATGGTTAACTTGTGAGAAATTTTAATATATACACTGGAAAGAAGCCCTCTGCCAGAGAGGTCATTTGCAAATGTTTTCTCCTGACCTGCAGCTTCATTAATCATTATCTGAACAGTGTTTTTCATACAGTAAAAGGTTTTGATTTTGATTAAGTCAAATTTATACTTTTTGTGGATCGTACTTTCGGTATTATATAAAAAACTCTTTATCTAACTCCATGTTGTTGAGATATTTATCTTATGCTTTCTGCAGAAAGTTTCATCATTTTATGTTTTACATTGAGATCTTTTGTTGATTTTGAATTAATGGTTGTATAAGGTGTGAGGTTAAAGTTTTGTTATCTCAATACCATTTGTTCATTTGTTGGTTGAAAAGACTATCATTTTTCCACTGAATTCTTTTGTACCATTAACAAAGTCAAATGGCTATATTTGTGTGGATCTGTTTCTGCACTGATCTATATATGTATGTCTTTGTCTATAGCACAGTGTCTTGATTTCTATAACTTCATAGTAAGTAATGGTAAATAAAATCAAGGAGTGTAATTATTTCAGCTTTCTCAAACTCCTTAAAATTGTCATAGGTACTATTATTCCTTTGGTTTTCATAAACATTTTGGCACCAGCTTATTAATAGTAACAAAAATAATGCTTGGTTGTTTTTTTCAAATGTTGTGTTGTGATTGCAATTGTGTTAGATATAGATTAACTTGGGGAGAATTGGTGGCTTTATTACGTTCGATCTTCCAATTCGTGAACTTAGCATGAGCTTACATTTACTTAGGCCTTAACTAATCTCTTTCATTAGCACTTTGGAGATTTTAGTATATGCTTTTGAGATTTGGACTGCCTAAGTCCATAACAATCATGACAGAGGAAATAAAACGGTAAATTCATTGATAATTCATTGGTAGCATGAAATCTGCCTCTTTCCCAATCCATTCTCTCCTATTTACCTACATAATACTCTAATAGCTACTCTATGCATTTTGTCTAGGTTTACAGCTGGATATAGTACAAGAGATATTGTGGCATTTGCTTACTCCATATTACCAAGAACAAACCCAAGCAACATGTGTCAGTGAGTCATGTGATGAAAAAGTTTGATAACCACTATATTTTAGGGACAGGAGTTTTAATACATGTTTAGAGAGGGAAGATGATCCCATGAAGCAAGAACTGAGTTCCATCCATTAAGTTATGATCCACTGTTTTGTACAAAGCAATGAAATTTTACCCACGATTCCAGAAATAGGGCCTGGAGGTTTATCATTTGTTCAGTACAATGGGTTGAACGAATAGTACATCTAAAACAAAAGGTATATAACAAATAATTTCAAAATCATTAGAGAAATAAATGGGGATCTTTTTAAAGATCAGGAGAGTCAGTAAAGGAGGAGAAAAATAAGAAAACATGATTAAAAGAAAACAAAAAGACTTTCTCATGCTCATGATAAAGTAAAAGCAACTGAATTTATGTTCTTGCTTTAAACAGCCAAAAATGGCTGTATTACATAAAACAATAATTTTCAGACATTGGACATCAGGTAGCATAAGACATTAATTCTTTTTTTAAGACACTAATTCTTGAGAGAATGAAACTAAACATATTGAGCCTATAATCACCTTGCCTTGATGCTAAGAAGGATTTTACAAGTCATGGCATAGCCAGGGAGCTGCTAAGACTCTGGTGGCAGTCTCCGTGAATAAAGGAGACAGAAGTGAATATTGGACACCTAACATATTGACCATACTTAACATTATGTACTGTATACTTGGAATTTGCTGAGAGTAGAGCTCAAGTGTTACACACACACACACACCCACACACACCATAATTATATGAAGTGATTATTAACTAGCTTCTGTATGGTAATTATTTTGTAATATATATATGAAAACATCATGTTGTATGCTTTAAATAAATACAAGTTTTGTTAACCATAACCTTCAATAAATCTGGAAAAAGTAAAATGAATTTAAGAAGGGAAAGGTTATTAGATTCATAGGGTAGGATAAGGATGGTGGCGAAATAGATCTGAGGAGAGGGGGAAGAGAAAGGAGAGAGAAAGTGAGGGAGAGGGAGAGAGCAAAAGGAGAGAAAGAAAGAGAGGGAGAAGAGGGAGGGGGAGGGGGAGGAGCAAGGAGGGAAGAAGAGAGGGAGAGAGAGAGAGAGAGAGACCACTTTGGAATATGTTTGTGGTCTCTTGCAGTCTTAGACAGAGTACTAATCAACACAGACATGCAGAAATATTACCCAAGGCTAGGGAATGAATCACAAGACATCAGCATGCAGAACAAATTTTGGAGCTCTAACAAGACCAGAGCTTTGGATAGAGTACTTTCAGAGAGTCTTGCCTCAGTACAGGGCAATATTAGACTTGAATTGCTGCTCAGATCTGTTGGGAAAAACTAAAACTTGATGCCAACCAGGAAATAATCTGTGTAAATATAGAAAGAAAGAAAATAGTTTAATTATTGACTAAACATTAAATCAGACTGTGATGCCAATGAATTTCAAAGACAGAAATGATCTCATTCTTTTGTATTTAATGTATACAACACACACACACACACACACACACACACACACATTTTTAAGACAAATGATAAATTGCCCTTGTAGAAGATGGCTTGACAATACCATTACCCATAGAGACAACCTCCAATCTGTGGATTCCAAAACCAAGAGCAAATTGAAAACATTTTGAAGAAAAAAGTTGTGTCTGTACTGAAAGCTTACAGACTATTTTTACTTGTTTTTACTCCCAAACAATATAGCATAACAACTATTTACATGGCATTGGGTATTATAAATAATCTGCAGATGATTTCTAGGTTATAAGCAAACGTGATACCACTTGAGCATCTGCAGATTTTGGTATTTGAATGGGAGAGTGGGTCTTGGAATCAATTCCTCTCTGACATAGGGAACAACTGCACAGTAATTTTCTCCTTACCTGCGGTTTCACTTTCCATGGTTTTAGTTATATAAGGTCAACAACAGTCCAAAATATTTATATGGAAAATTCTGGAAATAAATAATTGGTAGGTGTTAAATAACTTTTATTATATTACATAGTTATAATTTTTCTATTTGTTATGTTGTCAACCTCCTATTGTGCATAATTTATAAATTAAACTGTAACATAGTTATGTATAGGAAAAATATACAGGATTTGGCACTATGCATAGGAAAATATATAGGAAATATACATGTAAAGTTTGGTGTTAATCCAGTTTTAGGCATCCACACAATGTCTTGGAATGTATGCAGGCTGATAAGGGGGGACTACTCCACATTCTTTCATAGTTCATTCTAAGTTCACCTAGTAGTTGGAATAAGCATCTGTGCTAGATAATTGCCTTTATCTGAAAGAAAAATCAAACTTTTATCTTATGACAAGCAGGTGCTTGCAGCTTAGAGCAAGACATCCAAAGTAAACTCCTAGGATGACAAGGAGATAGAGCCGCTCTGTCATTCAGTGTTCACATTTCAAAGAGTTGGCTCCCAAGTCCCTTAGGAAAAACATTTCTTAGTTACAAAGCCTTCAAGAGGCTTGTTTAGCTTTTTAAAAGGTTTACATACATATCAAAGGGAAAGAGGAAGGATTCATAAATACAGTACTAGGCTTCTCAAGAAAATAATACAATAAAATATCTCTTTCCCTGTTTGGTAACAGAGAAAATTCAATTTTATTTTTGTTTACCTTTCCAGATTTCCATTACATGGATTAAAAGCAAATTCCAAATGGATCAAACTCTTTCTATGTAATCTAACTGCGTCTCACAAAAAGCTAAAAATTGCTAAAAGAAATACAAAACTTCAGTATCAAACAACATAAAATACAGTATATCTGGCATTCAACTAAAAATCACCAGTTATGCAAAGAAACAGGTAAAATTAACTCATAATAAGGGAAAAATCAATAGCAAAAGATCCACAAAAGGTAGAGATGATAGAATTAGTAGAGCACGGTATTAAAACAACTGTTGTATTCCAAACATGTAGGCAAATGTATAAGCACATTTAAGAGAATCAGAATATATTAAAAAGAAGTACAATGTCCTCATAGAGATGAAAATATGTCTGTGATATAAAATATCTTGGATGGGATTAACAGTAGATTAGATTCTGCAATTAAAAAAAGATTAGGAGATGGGAGTGAGTTAGTGCTAAGAAGAAAAGATTAGTGAACCTGACAGCAGGCAATAAAAATGATCCCAAAAGAAACTTACACAGGAAAATCTGAAAATAAATGAACAGAAAATTAGCGAGCCGTAGGATGACTGCAAACAGCCTAAAGTACGTGTGGTTCCTAAGAGAGGACAGAAACGAGGGCAAAGAAAAAATATTAGAAAAAGGAATGGGCAAAACTTCCCTAAATATGATAAATATATAAATGCACAAATCTAAGAAATTCAACAGTCTACAACCATAAGAAGTGTGAAGATGTCAAAATTAAGTTACTAAAAAAAAAGTACCTAACATGCATGAAGTGGGTTTCATTCCTAGCCTCATTAAATACATACATACATACATACATACATACATAGAAAGGGGGAGACAGAAAGGAAAGAAGTGGTACATTAAAAAAAATCCCAAAAGGAACTATAAAAATCACATTATGTACAGAAGAACAAAGACAAAATTGGTAGCATACTTTTCATTAGAATCCATGTAAGCTGGAAGACATTGAAGAGGCATCTGTAAGGACAAATAGAAAAAAAAATCCGATTAAATTAAAATTCTATGACTAGGCAAAATACTTTTAAAAACAAAAAGGAAAAATTAAGACCTTTGCAGATGCACAAAAGCTAAAATAATTTATCACTAGTGGACTAATGCCACAAGAAATGCTCTAGGAAGTTGTTCAGGCACAAAGACAATACTGGTTTACATAAAGAAAGATCTACATAAAGAAATGAAGAAACCACAAAGAGGGTAACTGTGTACAAATATTTATTTCCCTTAATCAAGAAATCACAGAAAGAATTACAAAGCATTTTAACCTCAATGTATGTGAGAATATGAGCCAGATGTAGTGGTACACACTTGTAATCTCAGCACTGCGAAGGCCAAAACAGGATTGTCCTGATTTCAAGGTCAGCCTGGGCTACACAGTCAGTTCAAGAACAGCCTGACCCTGTCTCAAAAAAAAATGAGGATATGGCATATTAAAATATGAGGGTTACAACTACTGCAATGCTTTGAGGAAAACTTATAGCACCAAACATTTACATTACAGAAGAGTCTCAAATAAATGACCAAAGCTTCCATCTTAGGAAACCAGAGAAAAAGACGCAATTCATATACATTTAAGACAGAAGAGTAGAAACAGTAAGTATTAGAGCAGAAATCACTACAATATGAAATAGGAAAAAAATGCAAGCTAGGAAAGAAATAGGAAAGAAATGAAAAGATTTCTTGAAAAAAATCAATGCAACTCTTAAACATTTTTTCAGAATGATCAGGGTAAAAAAAGAGAAGATACTATTTGCCAGTATCAAGAACAAGAGGGAGAAAATTACTGCAGATTCCAGAAACATTAAAAAGGCTATGAGAGAATATTTAAATGCAACTTCATGCCAATAAATCCAGCAACATAGAAAAAAATTGGGCAAATTATCTGAAAGAAATAAACTGCCAAACTCACTCTAGAAAAAGTAGGTAACCTGAACAGACACATCACTGAAAAAGAAATTGAATTTATAATTACAAATCTTTCCACAAAGTAAGATTTGACACAGATGGCGTCATTGATAAATTCTGCCAACAATTTAAGAAAAAAATAGACAAATTCTTCTAGAATGTAGATGAAGAAACACTTCTAATTAATGGTATGTGTCTAGCATTAGTCTCATACCCAAGAACAAAATAAAACAAAACCTACTGGGTGAGGTGGCACAAACCCCTTATCCTAGTTATTTGGGAGGCTGAGGCAGAATTACAAGTTTGAGGCCAGCTTGGGCAACTTAGCAAGACCTTGTTTCAAAATAAAATTAAAAGGGCTGAGAATGTAGCCCAGCTGTAAAGCATTGGCCGTTATCTTTTCAAGGCTCTGGATTCAATCTCTAGTACTGCAAGAAAGAAAAGAAAAACAAAAGACTTAAAAAACCAAACCCAAACCTGCAACCTGTACCCATCACAAAATTTTAGCAAATCATCAACCACATCATGAACAAGTGACATAATTCAAGAATATAAGGAGTTAATGTTTGAATTTAATCTAATATTTGAATGTACTTCATCATGCTAAAAAATGAAAAAACTGTACTGTAAATTGTTTTGGTAGATTCACAAAAAGCATTTTATAAAATTAAACATTCCTTCAAAGTAAAAATCCTCAATGAACTAGGAAAAAAAGAAATTTCTTCAACTTGCTGAAGGCCATCCACAAAACTTTATGCATAACATCTTATTTATGATGAAAGACTGAATGTTTATGGCCAAGATGAGAAAGAAGGAAAGGATATCTGCTCTTTGCTTATATTCATTATTTTACTGGAGGTTCTAGTAAGGTACAACAAAGCTAGGCAAAGAAAGTAAAGATATACAGAGTAGAAAATAAAATTCTCTTGATATTCAGATGATATGATAGTCTATTTGGAAAATCCTGAGTCCACAGAAGGAGTTACTAGGACTAATAAATGAATTTAGCAATGTTACTGAGTATAAAATCTATATACAATAGTCAATTATATTTCCATATACTGGTTGCAAAATATCAGAGACTCAATTTTAAAAAGTGTATTCCATTTACCATTGTATCAAAATATATAAAATACTTAGAAATAAAGTCCAACAAAATATGTGCAAGATCTGCACACCAATAACTAAAAAACATTGCTAAAAGAAATTATTAAAGACTTATATAAATTGGAAGGTGTATCATGATCATGAATTTGAAAATTTAGGATTGTTAGGATATCAACTGTTCCCAAATTGATCTATAAATTCATTGTGGTATTGGCATGAATATAGGTAAAGAGACCAATAGAACAGAATATAGTCCAAATATAGGCCCACAGAATTGATTTTTGACAAAGATGCAAAGTCAATTCATTAGCAAAAGAATAGCATTTTCAACAAATGATGCTTAATTAGGTATTCATATGCAAAAATAAACTGTTGCATGTCTCTTTCCATTTTAAAAAATTAACTCAAAATAGTTATAGGCCTGAATAAAAAATCTAAAGCTCTAAAAATTCTAGAAAAATATAGTAGAAAGTGTTTTTAGTAAATCTTGGATAAGGTACATATTTCTTATCTATAATACCATAAAAAATAAATTGGTCCATTAAAAAATAAATTCATAAGTTGGACTTTGTCAAAATTAAAGTTTTATTTTTTAGAAAGACACTGCTAAGAGAATAAAAATGCCATTTGATGCTATGATGAAATAGTTGCAAATCCATATTTGACAAAGGACTTGTGGTTAAAATATAACTTAAAAGCTAAATAGACCAGTAACAATTATATATGTCAAATTGGTAGTAAAAAATCCCCTAAAAGAAGGCCAAAATGATTTTACCATAGCTTTCTCAAGCAAACCTTCAAAAACTGTATAATTCCATCTCTCCTAGGTACTAGAGAAACCTTACATTTTTTGAAGCTATAATAATCTTGATGCCCAAATCTGATTGAGGTGGTACACGAAAAATTTCTACATCAAACTTGATTGGAATACATGAAATATCATGGAATACTTGAAATACTTTAGCTAGACTAGGAGTCTAGCTAAAATGTAAGCAGATTTATTCTCTTATAATCATTTTGAAAACATGAACAAGTAGTATTTAACCCCTCATTTCAAGAGTGGCTTAGAGACTCTTTAATATAGTTTACCACATTATTAGATAAAAAGGAGAAAGAATACATTATCATCTTAGTTGTAGAAAGGAAATTAATCTTCACACATTCATAATTTAAATATAACCAAACAACAAATGAGAACCAATATAGAAGTAAAAAAGTATATTCATCCAAAACTTACAAAAAACCTAGTACCATTATTATTCAACCTGATATTGGAAGTTTCAAAGAACGTACTACAATGCTAAAAAAGAAAAAAGGAACGAATATTGAAGAAGACAAAATGGAAATTTATAGATGATGTGGTTATTTAAAAAGCCTATGAGAATCTATAAACAAACTATTAGAATAATAGAATTCAACAATGTTGCTATGTATCTGTATATACATATATAAAACATGCACACATATGTAACAATAGTTTCTACATAGTAACAATTAGTTAAAATGTAATTGTAAAGAAGGATCTCATTTCCAGTAGAATAAAACCTATAAAGTATCTAGGAATAAATCTAAAACCAGCATTTTAATTAAGATACATATAAATTATCCTATTTAGAGTTTATTTTGTCTATCTATTTATACTTTTATCTCCACTCTATCAAAATGTCGAGTTCACAGCATGTTCTGGGTACTGTTCTTCATTCTGTTAGAGATGTAGTGATAAACAAAACAAAGTTCTAACCTTCATGAAACACATTCTAGTAAAAGGAGGCATTAATAAAATAAGTAAATGTAAAACATTGTAAAAAGTGCTTGAAGAAAAACAAGGGAATAGATGATGAAGAGGGTAGTATTGAGAAGGAGTGGTAGAAGGAAAGGTGAACACATAGAACAGGGACTCAAATGAAGGGAGAGAGCTTACCAAAGGGATATTTAAAAACAATAGGCGTTTCTATGGGGAGAGAGAGAGAGAGCCCTAAGGTAGGAAGAGAATGGAAAGTCTAAAAACAGAAACACAAAGTCACTGTGGCTAGAGAGGTGGATGAAGCAGAAAATTGTGGGAGTCTAGGTTATAAAATTATGCATGGAATAGATCATAGAAGGCCTTCCTGTAGGCCCTCATAAGTAATGCAGATTTACTTTTGAGGTGATATGGGGATGCCATTGAAGAATTTTGAACAGAGGAGTGCAATAATTTGATTTGTGTTATAAACAAATCATTTACTTCTGTTGTGTATGTAGAATACAGAGTGGTGTGGGTAGAATGTGGATCAGTTAGGAGAATACTGTATTGCAATATACCAGATGAGAGATCATGATGTCTAGGATAGTGTGGTAGTGGCAAAGGTGGGAAGTGATATAGTTCTGGGCATATTTTGGAGAGAAAGCAAAGGATTTGCTAATACATACTTTGGGTATGGGCTGTGAGGAAAAAGTCAAGGAGATTTGGGGCTACAGTAGGGTTAAATTTATGGCCAAGGTATTTTGGTTCAAGTAACTGGAAGGATAGTTTTCCAACAACTGAGATGAGACTTGTTGGGCAGGGGCTGGTTTTGAGGAAAAATTGGGGGTTGAATGTTTAATATCTATTTTAAAGCTGAGATGACGAGAAGGCAGTTATCTATACAGTGTGAAGTCTAGCAGAGAAGTTAGGCCAAGACAAATTTGGAAGTATCATCTTATTGATGGTAATTGAAGCCATGAGACTTAATAACTCATGTGGAGAATGATCATAGAAAAGTCAAAAGAAACTGGAGTTGCATATCTGCAACCTCAGCTACTTGGGAGGCTGCAGCAAGAGGATTGCAAGTTTGAGGCCAGTCTGGGCAACTTAGTGAGACTCTCTCTCAAAATAAAAAATAAATACAAATGGCTTGGGGTGTAGCTCACTGGCAGAGCACTTGCTTGGTATATGCAAGGTCTTAGGTTCAAAATCCAGCATTAAAAATAAAAATAAAAAAACAACCCCCAAACAAAAACAAACAAACCAACAAACCAAAAAAACTAAAAATAGTGCCATACATCACACACACACACACACACACACACACACAACCCAAAACAGAACAAAAGCAGAACAAAAAACTCTTCAGTTATTAAGTACCATTTTAACCTTTGTGTTCTTGTACAGATAGGGTTTTAGAGCTAAGTAGTTTGCTCTAAACTTTTTCCTATTTGGCTTGATATCTTTTACTTTTTAAAATTTAAAATTGACACATAATTGCACATATTTATGAGGTACAATGAAAAGTGTATGTATACAATGTGTAATGGGCAGTGCAGAGTGATTACCATGTCCATCGCCTTGAACATCTATCATTTCTTTGTGCTAGGAGCATTCAAAATCTTCTCATCTAGCTGTTTTGAAATCTATAATAACTTATTGTTAACTATACTCACTTCACTCTGCTATGGAGCACTAGAAGGTATTTTTCCTAAGTATATTTTTATACTTGATGACTAACCTATCTTTAACACCTCCTCCCTGCTTGTCTTCAAGCCTCTGACGACCACTATTCTACTCTCTACTTCTATGAAGTCAACTTACTTAACTACTGCATACAATGTTGGAGTGCTTCCCTATGCCTCCTGTGGAAAATTCCACTAAGTCCCTTGTCTCTTGTATCATCAGTTTCGCACAGTTAAGTACATTAGGTACATTCTGGGTCTCACAGTTAGGTACACGAGGTACAGAGTTTCCTCATCCATGGTCAATGTACTTTCGATTCCTAAAAATATTCACACTGGAAACATGAAAAGTTTCAGAAAGATGAAAATTTTTTTGTCTGGTGGCATACAAAATAAGTTACTGTCATTGTTTGGAAATATGAATCTGTGCCTCTGCACTGGCAGGGGGAAGGGAAACCCTGAGCACCTACTTACATCTCCCTCTCAGCACGCACATAGCCATGAATATCTGCTTAAGATCACCAGAACCAAGTTCTCTACGCTCTTTAACTTCACTAATGAGTCGTCATGAACTCTGGGACTCCTTGATCACCACGCAAGTGTTTTCTGTTCTGAGCTCCCACCCCCGCATGCAACTATGTGCATTTCCTTATCTTATCTCTACCTCTTAGCTTTCTTCAGATCCTGAAATCTTTGTATGGCATTTTCTTAAAACCATACTCCTTGTTAGCCCAGGACAGTTTCAGTTTATGTATGGTGTGTCACTGTCCTGATTAGTTTTGCATCTGCCATTCTCAAAAGGGTTTCATATGGGATCAGAAAATATATAGATACCTTTCTATACATCACCAAAACCTGCTATATTATTTTTTGTTTTCTGAATGTTCCTTTCATCTTTGTTGTACTAGGGATGAAGCCCAGGGATTCATGCATGCTAGGGAAGCACTCTACCATTGAGCTATCCTTTCAGCCCTTTAAAAAAACTATTTTATTTTGAGACAGTAGCTTGCTAAATTGCTCAGGATGGCTTTAAACTTGTGATTCTCCTGCCTCAGCTTCCCAAATAGCTGGGATTATAGGCATTTTCCACTGTATTCAGCTCTCTCTCATCTTCTTGATTTAACTAAATTCTAAACCTATGCAAGGACCCACAGACCTCTTTGCCTAAGGCCCCTCACTGCTGCTACCACATTATTCTCCTTTTCTCTTTCCTAAAAATCCCCATCTGTTATTTTCTATCTCTGAATGAATATAATAGCCACTTTCCTACCTTGTTGTTACCTATAAAATCTCAGGTGCCCTTCCAGCTTCTTTTGTATTTTATTCTTTTGTACTGGGGATCAAACTCATGACCTCACACTTGTCAGGCAGGGCTTGCGCCGCTGAGCTACCCCCCCACCCAGCATTCTCCAGTATTTTAACTTTTGACTTACTGTCTCTCTCTGCAATTGATTCTGTCATTCTTTGCGATCCCAATATATCAATACCTGATCCTTCCAACACACTAGTCTCTCAGTGCCTTGAAATGTCCTCTTCCAGTTTTATCCTTCTTCTAATTGCAGCCTCTTGCTCCTAATTATTATCAATGACTCCAGGTCCTTTCCTATATTCCCCAAGAAAAACACAGAATGACACTCTCACTTTAAATTCAAGACCATGAACCTCAAGTGGGCACTTAAGTTGCCAGGAAATAACATAATATTATCCTAGTCCATTTACTCAGCTGGTTTCCTAGACAACTATTTCATAGTTCTCCTCTCTCCTCAAGCCTCTAACACCTCTGCACGTATCCTCATTCTCAGCCCCTGATCTTGCTTCCGGTTTCACTGAGAATATAAGGCCAACCTGTAAACAAAGCTCACAAATTTCTACCCTTGCATCTACTCACCCACCGAACTCTGCATATACTAGACTCTTTCCACTATTAACATGGATGAACTGTCCCTGCTCCTAGTAAGCCTAACCCCTCCACTTGTTAGTGAATTCCCATTTCCTTCCGGTAATTTTCTCCTCTTTTGCCTCTGTAGTATAAAACTTTCCCACTACAGGTTCTTTTCCATCACCTTCAATTATGATATTACTCCCATTAAAAATTTTTAAATTTTTTTCTTTTGAGTCACCATCCTTTGCTCACTATCCACCCCATTTCTCACCTCCCGTTTACAGGACAATACCTCTCTAGAATTGTCCTTACTCAATGCCTGTAATTCCTCTTTTCTCATTCTTTTTAACTTTTAATTTTGAAACAATTAAAGATCCACAAGAAATTGCAAAAATATGTAGATCTCTGTGTAAGCCAACAGCAATCAAGATACAGAACTGTTCCATTGCCACAGACATCTTCTTGCTCTCCATTTCTAACCACACCCACTCCCCTCCCACCCACTAGCCCTAGCCCCTGGCAACCACTAATCTGTTCTTCATCTCTATAATTTTCTGATTTAGAAAATGTGTAAATGGAATCCTACAATATGTGACCTTTTGAGCTTGTTTTCATGCATTCACCATAATGTCATTGAAATTCATTTGTTAATGGATGCTTCTCTCGCTTTTCCCCCCTCCCTTCCTTTCCCTTTTGTTTATGTACAAAAAGGGAAAGGGGAGGCAGTTCACAGGGGCAGTGGAAGGCATACAGGTCTTGAAGATATATCCAGGACAAAGTGAGGTATGGTGCCAATCATTTTTGGTCACCTAGCCATGTTCCATGGTGCTGTGGTTAAAGGCAGAGACTGAGTAGTTCTTCATGGAGGATACTCGGTACCGTGATCTTTACAAATGCAATGGTTAATAGGCAACATCTGGTAGGTAGAAGGGTTGAGGTCAGTCTGGTGGGGCAGCATGGTGTTTTCACTTTATGCAGCATCTGCAGCTGACCATAGATAGGCCTTCACTAGCGCAGGAGAATCTAATCTGTCTCCCATGCCGTAGAGTTCTTGCTGAGCTCTTTGGCTAGAATGTGTATATGCAGGTGCTCATAGGGGTGTTTGCCTAGCACAACAGGCACTTGTCTCCCAAAAGTCTCCTTAGCTACTGGCAGGTACATATGTAGTGGTGAGGTTTCAGTCTCAGTTAGATATCCAGACACATGGCGTCCATACCATGCACCTCAAGGGCTTGGCATCCTGGGACATGATGCTTGGTATTTTGCTCTTTTCAAAGTAGTATGGTTCGAGATGCTCGTGATTTTCTGGCCAGGGTGAAATTCTCCAGGCTGTTCATCTAGTGCATGTCCAGCTGGGTGCTGCAAGACCATGCCGGTGAGCTCACTGGCCCTCAGGATCCACAAGAAGCTCTTTTGGCAGAGGGCTGACACCAGGGGGCCACCGTGGTGACACAGAGTAGTCACAAGCCCATTCTGTTTCTTCTCATACACACCCTTTATTCTGTTTATTCTATGGTAAGTGTATGTTTTCTTTAAGAAACTGCTATATTGTTTCTGGAAGAATACCATTACATACTCCAGAGCAGCTCTACCATTTTACGATCCCACCAAAAATGTGTGAAACATCCAATTTGTTTGCATCCATGCCAGTATGTAGTATTATAACTCCTTTTTGATTTAGCTTTTCTAGTAGATATGCAGTGATGACACACTGTAGTCTTAATTTGCATTTCCCTAATGACTAGTGACGTTGTGCATCTTTTTATATGTATATTTGTCAGTTGCATGATCTCTTCCTAGAAATGCCCCTTGAAATCTTTTGCTCATTTTAAATATTTTTTGTTTGTTTTCTGTTAGTGTTCAATTTTGAGTGTACATGTATGTTCAATTCTTTCAGCACCCCAAAAAAGTTATGCCACTTCCTCTGGCATGCATGATTTCTGATGGAAAATGTCTTTATTCTAATTGTTTTTCTCCTCTAGGTAAATGTCATTTCTCACTTGTTGCTTTCAAGATTTTTTTTGCAGGTGAAAGTGACTTCTTTTATTTTTTCCTATAGTTTATATTAATTTTACATAATAGTGGGTTTCAATGAGCTATTTCCATACATGCATATAATGTGCACTGATCCAGTCTCTTCTTATGCACCCTCCACTCCTCTTTCCATACTGTACTAATTGCTATTCTACATTCAGATTGACTTGTTTATAAGTACATATTTGTCATACATATTGATCACATTCATCCTGGGGCATATTGACTTTTTTTTAAAGCTTCTATTTATGAAGGAGAGTATGTGATGCTTGTTTTTCTGTCATCTGGCTTATTTCATTTAATATAAATTCCTCTATGTCCTTCCATTTTGTTACAAATGGCAGGATTTCATTATTCATTATGGCTGAATAATATTCCATTTTATTACCTATTCATCTGTTGATAGGTGCTTAGGTTGATTTTATATCTTGGCTGTTGTGAATAGTGACAATAAACATAGGTTTGCATGTATCTCTTTGGTTTTCTGATTTCAAGATATTTTCCTTGTCTTTAGTTTTCAAAAGTTTGCTGTATCTTGGCATGAGTTTCTTTGGGTTTATTCTGTTCAGTTTTTGTTCAGCTATTGAATTTGTAGACAAATTTCCCAAACTTTGGAAAGCACCAGTCATTATTTCCTCAAATACATTTTAAGCCCCACATTTCCTCCTCTCTCTCTAGGTCTTCTAGTGTACAAAAATTGGATCTTTTGACATAATTCCATAGGCTGCTGAGGCACTGTTCATTTTTCAAAGCTGGTCTTTTTGTGTATGTTGTTCAAACTGTATAGTTTCTATAGTTTGGTTTTCTAATTTGCTCACTATTTCCTCCATATTCTTCATTCTGCTGTTTAGTTCATTTAATGAGATTTCAAACTTTAATTATTGTAATTTTTGTTTCTAAAATTTCCATTTGGCTCTTCTTTATATCATTTATTTCTTTGCTGAGACTATTTTTCATTCATTTTTAAGCCTGTATATAATTGCTGTTTGAAGCATTTTTGCATTGGATGCTTCAGAATCTTGGTAAATATAGTTCTAACATCTGTGTTACATGGGCCTTGGTGTCTGTTGATTGTTTTTTCTTACTTGAGATTCTTCTGGTTCTTGTTATGACAAGTGATATTTGTTTGTATTTAAATCTTCTGTTTTAACTGGCCTCCCCTGGTACCATACTGGGAAGGGAACACTGTCTTGTTATGCTAGTTGGAGATGGTAGACTATGTTCCCTACCTTGTTTTCACTATGGACAGAAGAGGCACTTTGTTCCTATTGAGAAAGGGTGAAAATTTAAGGTTTCTGCTAGGCCTGAACTGCTTGCACTCAAGCATTATGCCATTCCTCAGATTCCAGCCTCCCTAGTTGATCTGCCTTAGTTCAGAATTTTCTTAGTTGACTTTATGTTTAATATCTAGAGAGTTTTATTAGCAGGAGGAATAAGGACAATTTCATTAACTCTACCTAATGTACAAGCAGAAGTTTCATCTTTTCCATTTTCACCTATACCCATGCTTATTAAGGTTTCAGCTTCTATGACTACCGGTATGACTATTGTCATTATCTCCAGTGACCTGAATGTTGCCACATTCAATGCCATCCTCAGTAGTGTTTGACTCAGGTGATCACTACCTCCTTTTTTACTTATTCCTTTGTAAACTTTTAAAAATTTATTTTAAATACATTATTTTCAATTGGCACATAGTAACTACACATATGTATGAGGTACAATGTAACATACAATAGATACATGCATACAACATGCATACAATGCATAACTATTAAATTAGGGTAATACATCATTTCTTTGAGATGGAAACATTTAAAATCCTTGCTAGTAGCTATTTTGAAATATACAGATAGTCATTGGCAACTATTCCTTCCTTCTTGAAGCATTTTCTTCACAAATTTCCAGGATGTCACACTGTTCTGGATTTATCTCACAGTTATTTTCTTAGTTTTCTTTTCAGTTCCTCCTCAGCCGCCTGATCTCCAAATGTGGGAGTGTCTCAGAGTTCAGCTTTGTCCTCTTTTCTCCTCTCTCTGCTCTCCTTTGATCATTTCATCTTATCTCATGGTTTTAAATACATCTGCTGTTAGCGTTCAAATTTTATATCTCTAATCAGAACATTTGCCTTACATTATAGGTTGTGCTTAATGTCTCCACATGAGTATTCAATATATATTTTAAATTTTAAAATGTTAAAAAACTGTTCACCTGATTTGTTGCACAGTGAACAAATATATAGAAGCATCATATTGTACCCCATGAATGTGTACAATTATTATTTTTCAGTTAAAAATAAAATAAAACTTAATAAAATAAAAGTGTTGATAGTGGATGAATCTGGGTAAAGGGTATATGTGTGTGTTTTTTATTTCTTCAAATTTTGCAACTTTTGAGGCTGGATACGGTGGTACACACGTGTAATCCCAGCCTTCTGGGAGCCTGGAACAGGAGGATCATGAGTTCCAGGCCAGCCTGGGCTAAATAGTGAGACCCTATCTCAAAAAACTTTTGTTTTGTAACTTTGTTTTTCTGTACTGTCATAGATTGAACCTAGGGCTTTGTGCATATGAGGCAAACATTCTATCACTGAACTATACCCCAGGCCCTAGATTTTGCAACTTGACTGTTAACTTGAAATCAGTTCCTAGTAAAAAAAAGATTTTGAAAAAGCAAACAAATGAACACAAGGTTAAAAAAAACCTTGAAATTCTGATCTCTATCCTCTCCAAACTGCCTCATCCTTCTTTATTCCTACTTGCTCAACCCACAAACCTTGGGATCATTCTTGATCTTTTTCTTTCTCTAATTCCACATCCAATCCATCAGCAAATCCCAATGGTGCAACCTTGTAGACAAATGTACAATCTGACCTCCTCTTATCACCCTCACTGTTATCACCTTGGTCCAAGTTACTATTATCTCTTACCTACGTTGCTGAAATCATCTCCTAACTGATGCTTCTCCTTCCACCTTTGCCCTTCTATGTAACTCAGTAACCAGACCAATCTTTTTAAGAGGAAATTCAGACCCTGTCACTGTTTTCTGAAACCCTCTCATGGCTCCCAAGTCATGGCTTAAACAAGAGCAAAAGTCAAAGTCCTTATATGGTTGGACACGACTTGATCCACTGTTAATTCTCTGACCATGTCACCATCTTCTGTCATCTTTGCTACTCTGTTTCTGTTACACAGTTGTTCTTAGTCACAGTGGGCACGTAGCCATCTGAGAGCTTTTCTGCTGCTTCTCCTCAACCTAAGCTATGAGTCCCCTTCTTCCAGGTCCTGGCCTGGTCTTTTAGCTTACTTCCCTCAAGTTCTTCCTCCAAATGCCACCTTCTCAAGTGGCGCCTTCTCTCAAGATTTTTTATGATTTCTCTGTTTTAAGCTATACTCCTCTGGACACCTTATTCATCCCTTTGCAGCTTAATTTCTTTTATAGCCCTTAATTTCTATGTGTACCACACACTATTTTTTATGTATTCACCACCTGCCATCACTCCCACCCCCTAAAAATGTAAACTCAGCAGTGGCAGAGTCTTTTATCTTTTTGTTGTATTTTTTTGTACTTAGTAAGTATTCAATGTATAAATAAGTGAATATATCACCTTAGACTATACTGTCCCAGCACTTTTTGGTACTAATTGTGGCAGCCTTTGTAGGATTCATGTATTAAAGTTTTATTTTAAATTTGAATTCTTTTTACTGCCATTATATCTTTTAGTTCACTTATTTACTTGATAGATTCTGAAGGTTAACAGCATAATGGACCAACAATAACAACAACAAAAAAGAATGTATTTTTTTCTAATTTTTATGTAGTATAGCAAAACTGGATAAGGCAAATCATTATTTTGAGTATTCTAAAGGTATTTAAAGTGACTATAAAAATATATAAAAACAAATAATCGAGGCAAGGCAAAGCACAGATGGTAAAGATAAAATGTGACTCAAGGTAAGGTTAGCACAAAATGCCATCTATAAAATCCTGTTCATCTGCTACTGGTGGACCAAACATTTGGCTTCAACCTTTCTGCTAGCCAAGGCAAAACAGCAAACTAAGGTAGGGCATGAGTCCCAAATCTGTACCTGTGGAGAATAGCCTTTCTCTAGAGCCGCGTTCTGTACCAGTAGATGGTGCATATTTCATGTGACCTGAGTACCAACCAATCCTTCAATGCAGGCTTTCTAATCCGAGCCCAATGTTAAACAATCATTCTTTCTGAACTACGTGACTAGATATTTGTTTTTCACCATTTAGTTCTTAGTGCAGTTTTATGGAGAAGCTGTTCTTATCCCCTTTAGAGATAAGGAGAGGTAAATCTCTTGTTTAAATCTGGATTCCAAACTAGCTCTCTGTTCTATCACGCCCTGCTGACAAACTACAGTCATTTGGAAAACAAGGCAGTTATTTTTCTACTACCTGGTATTTGTGGGAGGCTCTGTTTGATTGGAAGTCTTTCCTGGTGCCACTGCCACAAAATGCAGTAACATTAACAACCTTAAGTTTGTGAAAGTAGCTTTTTCAAACCAGGGAAGTAACTTAATCTGTGTACCTCAACTTTCTCTTCTACCAAATGGGAATAATACAGTGTATTCCTCTTAATTCTGAAGGGAGTGTGAGGATAGAAGAGGGAAAAATTTGAAAACAGTGCAAAGTAGAAAACACTCTACAAAAATGATGTATTAGCCAGGGGTGGTGATGCACGCTTGTAATCTCAGCACTCAAGAGGCCAAGACAGGAGGATTGGCAGGACTTTAGAGCTACCCTGGGCTACATAGTGAGTTTAAGGGTCAGCCTAAACTACTTAGCAAAACCCTGTCTCAAAAGAAGTCACTTAAACCCAGCAGTAGTTGACCCTTACAGTGAGTGGGGTGCTGTGCCGGTGGACAGACCATTTGCTATCGGTGGTCTGAAACCAGAACGAACTTGCAAGTAAATGTTTCCAAACCTGAACAATGATTTGATGGAAAGATTTTGTTTGTTGAATATAGTCATAAAAGAATTTTGTTTGTATTTTGTCTATCTGTTTTTATTTCATTTTGCTAGTACATAGGTTATTTTTTATCATTTTAAAAGAGTATCAGTATGCACAGAATTTGGGAAACATAGGCCATCCCTGGCTAATACATCTTCTTTGCAAAGAGTTTTCCTCTTTGTGCTGTTTTCACATCTCTCCCTAATCTCTCCTCACACCACCTTCAGCGTTAAGGGGAGCACATTTTATTATTCTTATTTGGCAGAAGAGGAAATTGAGGCACTTAAACTTTGACTTCTCTCACCTAGAGGGCAATCTCAGATGGGATTTTTTAAGTAAAATTTCTCATGAAAATCACCTGCCAAAATTTATGCTAGACCTAATTAGAGTACTATAAAGTGGTTTTTGCACAGTATACTTGTTTTGTAGATGTATAACTTTATTTGAAAATTAGTTCTCATCTATATTCACTGTCTGGAGATTTTTGAACATGGTAACAGGGATGTAGCTTGCCTAAGTATAGATCTTTTTTGGTGAATCTTCATCCTCATTTCATTTTCTGGACAACTGCACATGGATACTGTATGGGAAGTTCCTTTTTCCTTTGGTCCAGATAGCTTTGTGAATGTTGATGGTATATTCTCAGGTCATCACCTCTTTGGTGGCAGAATGGCTTTCCTTATCCTTGCTACCCTTCTTTTGTGGGAGCCATTCTGCTGGCCCAAGTTGGAAAGGAAGAGTGTGATTATGAGAGGAAAAGTCACAGTCTCAAGTACAATCTCATACACTTTCTAATGTATGTCCACAGACTAACAGGATCTTTCATTGGTTGGCACTAAGGAGTAAACTTACCAACTGGCTGTGTAGTCTAATCTTCACTATCCTTGACAGGATCTGAAGTTTTTCTATATTACTTTTGAAAAATATAAAACCAAACAGGATGTATACTTCATGGCACAAAATTGAGAAAGTACACAGCTTACATTTTGCTTTTTCTGTAACATTCATTAAAGGTAATTTATGTATAAGAACATGAAGAACTTTCTTACTATTTTTTTCCTATGGATAAATGTTCCATTATTTATTTAATCAGTTCTCTACTGGGGGATATGTAGTTCTCCAGTTTTTTGCTATTACAAACAATGCTGCAATGAATCATCTTGTACACACAGCATCTTAAACCTGTGTATGCAATGTAACATAAATTTCCAGAGACAGACAGAATTTTGGGAAATATATATATATATATATATATATATATTCTTCATATATATATATTCTCATATATATAATATACATAAAATAAAAAATATATTTTGGAGATATATACATATATCTCAATACTGGGGATTAAACTAGGACCTGTGCCCTGAACTACACTTCCAGCTTCTTTTTATGTTTCTATTTGAGACAGAGTCTCACTAAGTTGTTAAGTTGCCCAGGATGGGCAACTGCTAACCTGCAGTCCTCCTATCTCAGCCACACGGAGTACTGGGATTCCAGGCACGCCACCACCACTTGCTCATTTTTAACTTTTATAGTTATTACAACATTGCCCTTAGATGACTAACTGTGCTCCCACCAGCAATTTATGAGTGGATCTCCCCCTTTGTCAACACAGTATATCATCAATATTTTATACTTTGCCAGTGGTATCTCACTGTACTTTTCATTAATATTTCTCTAATTATGACAGTAGCTACCTATTATAGGTATAGAAGCCACTTATTAATTTTGATACTCAGCTCTCAAAGTCTAGGGAAATCATAAATAATTTCAGAGCACTCTACTATTATCAGAATTTCCTAATTTATTACCTCAATAGATCTCCTGAGCTAGAGAGCTTTGTTCATTTTCTTTTATTTTGTTCCCTCTTTCCAGAACTACCCCTAGCATTCCTTGAGAACCCCAGACATTTTATTTTTAAACCTGGTGTGGTGGCATACACCTGTAATTCCAGTACTTGGGAAACTGAGAAAGAAGGATCACAAGTTCAGAATCCCAGAACCCCAAATCAGTCAATCAATCAATCAATCAGTCAATCAATCAATGAAACTAATATTGTGGCTGGGGGTGTAGCTTAGTGGTAGAGTGCATGCTTAGCAATGTATGAGAATCTGGCATCAGTCCTCAGTACCAAAGCAAAGCAAAACAAATCAAACAAACAGACAAACAAAAAAAACACTAGCTTTCCTAAGGGCTAGCACAATGTCTGGCACAATTGTAAAGGCTCAACAAAATGTAAAATAATTAAAACAATACAAGAAACATTCACTTACTACTTAACATGGCCATGCACTCCTGTAACTATTTTAGCCTGTTCTTGCAATGCCAATTTCAATTTCAAAATGAAAGATCAAACTACTATAGACAAAATGATGAGGTGTAACTGTGATGTTTAGCTGTTATTATGGTCTGTAGCTCTGGAGGTTTTTTTTTTTTTTGCAAAACTAACTCTCAGGTGCTCGCTTTTATTATACTGAGATATTTACTGTTTTATTCTTCCTTTATAGTTAACATTTAAGGCCACATCACATTTACCTTTTGCTTTCTAAGATCTGAACTGGATCTTGATCATCAGTCTGTTGACCATCTTAGGGGTGAAAACATCCTTTTCAAATTTTCCAGGGAAGGAGGAGAGCAACAAAAGAGTCATTTATATTGCTTCACACTTTTGGCCAAATTCACTTGTGATCATGTGCATGAACATATGGGACACTTGGCTAAGGTTTTGTGGAGAGTGCTCTGGCCCACGGGGAAGAGAACAAAGTTAATAGAATCTATACCTGTTGATTGTACTGTTAACTTTGACTCATTAACCCCATATCATATCTACCATCTTTGCCTGGACAGGCATATACACATTTACATTCACCATACAAATAGATCGTTTTAAACCTGAGGGTCCAAAGGCTAAAGGAGTTTGAATCTTCCTCCTTCCCCTTCTCATTATCAGTAATATTAGTGAACATTTAAATGTTTAATTTGTTCTACATCTGTTAATACACTTAATCTTATTATCCCGTTTCACAAATAAAAATCCTGAAGCAGACAGAAATTAGGCAACTCAAAAGACAGAATACAGCTAATACATGTCTGAGTCTGGTTGGTTTTGAGCCCAGGCAGTCTGGCTTCCGCGCCCACTGTCGTAACTGTTTTGTTTTGTAATTTGCAAAAGATAAAATGTTTTTTAAAAAAATATACATTGTTTTGAAATGCGGTCCCCTGCCGGAGCCCTCCAAACTGTCAGCGGTCAGTGGCGACACCTCGTGGTAATATTGGAGTACTACATCCCTTTTATAATTTTTTTTTTTCCATAAACCACCCCTTTTCCTGCTTTGCCAAATCAACCTATAGCCTAAGTATACCCAATATGTTCCTGTTTCAGAGGCAGTTTTGAACATGTGTCATCAAGAGACAATTTTTCTTTGAACTAGGTTGCCATTCTTCAACCCTTTTTTGTATATCAGAGGGAAGGGGCATCTTTTCCGAAGTTAGCTGGGATTTTGGATCTCTTTTCTACCTCCCCAAGTATTACTACATTACTTGTGTCAGCATTTTCTGTGTCTTCTATTTCCATCTCACCAATGGCTTTTCCTGCTCAACCTGAAAATAAACTCTGGTTTCTTCTATACTGCAACAACAACAACAACAACAACAACAAAACAAAAAAAACAAAAAAAAAACAAAAAAAAAAGAAAGGAAAGGCAAACAAGTAAACCTCTCTGAATATTTATACTTAGATGAATTCTAGTAAAGGGATTTCCTTGCTCCAAACCCTCAATTGTTGGGCTGGGATGGGATGTATCTGAGCAGTAGTGTGAATAGCGAGCATGCACGAGACCCTGGATTTAATCCTGGTTGCCAAAACAAAAACAGAACAAACAAAATTTCTCAATTCTTCCTCAGTCACTTTTAAAATGAAGTACAAATCTCAGTCCAATAATGAGGATCCTCTGAAATTGAGCCCCAATTTACCTAAATTATAACTTTCCTATATATTTGCCTATGCTACAGTTGTAAAGTAGTAACAGTGCTTCAGGGACCACCACTTTTAAATTCAGTTCGTTCTCTAAAGTCACAAGCTATCATAAACTTTGCTGTTTGAGATCCTATCAGTAAGAATAACTCTTCCCACATTTGTCTGCAGGACATAAGCTTCTTTGACACAGAACTGGTCTTGATTTCCAACCCCAGTGCAGAGCTTCAGATAAGGAGTATCTGGACACAGCATTCCAGATCTATCTTTACTTAGTGGTTCCCATGGATACAGAGTCCAGACCTGATGGTTAACCCATGTGACACAGTCCTGTTTTGCTTTACCACGACACTGCTTTTTTTAGTGTATGTGCTGCTAAAGTGAGCACAAGATACTGCTTCTTTTAAAATTTACCTATATCACAATCTCCCCCTAAATCCTATGACAACCTTATCTTTTAGTTTGTGTGGTGAGATGACCATGATTTTTTCTAGTGTGCGGTCTTTTCAGTGCAATAGACCAAAAGCTTGACTATGTTGGATTATAAATTTGTCTCTGGTCAAATTACACTGATTGAGCTTGGATACAGGTTTTGTGTGCTTGACCACTTAGGTTGTCCAAGGTAGGCATTCCAAATTGTTCACTGCAATAGACCCTAAATTAGAGTGCTTGGATTTTAGTTAGATTACTTGGACTGATGATAGGGATTCCAGTGTCTGTTCTGCCAATAACTTTGATTACCCCATTTGCTTTAAATTTTCACTTCTTTAAAAAGGGAAGGGTGATATTTCTTTTAACCCTAGGGCAAGGGCTTTGGAATCAGGAGTTCAGTTGGTATCTACAATTTGGTAGTTCTATAAGTATTGCTTTCCTGAATCTTCGTTTTGTAGTGATTAATTAAAACTGATAACTGTAATAGAGGCTTTCCAATGTTGTTATGAGAATTAAATTGGCTGTTACAAGTATCACTATATTTGATCCCTATTCTTAGCCCTACAATCATGAGAGGTTAGAAAAGTTACTTTTCTGTGCCTCTGTATTCTTATGAGTAAAAACAGAGAAATGATGGTACATGCTGCACAGGGCTATTGCAAATACTAAATGCCATGAAAAAGATAAAGGATGTAGAATAATGCTTGGCATATAGAGATTCAAAATATGTGATCTAATGGTATTAGTGCGTATAAAAATTCTACTACTAACTATTCTGAGGGCCAGAAGCTCATGATAAGCAGTTTCATTCTATAAAGCCAAAATCAAGGTTACTTGCAGGCTAGAAACTGAAGCAGAATGGTGCCTTGCTTTTCAAATGCAATTGATACGCCCAGCGCTGGATTAGGACACGCCCAGCCCTCATTAAATATGGCAGCGAGGGGGGTCCTTACTGCGCTTGCGCAGGTTGAAACTCCTCCCAACGGCTTCTCCCTCAACTGGGGTCCCTCCCCTCCCACTCCACCCTCACCACCAGACACGCACCCGCCCTGGCCCCAAACTGGGCAGTGGTGCCTGGCGAGGACTTTCTGCAGTGCGCATGCGCAGGCGCTTGCTGGGCTGAGTTGATACTCGGAGGCTCCTGTCACATGAGCCGCGCGCCCGCTCAGCTCTCCCTCCTCCCTGGCTGGGCTGTGTGAATGAAGCTCTGCCGGCTACGTGGGGCGCTAGCTCAACTTGGTGTCTGGGACGCCAGAGCAGACCGAGCGCTCTGTCCACCGGCGGCGGACACGGGCTCTGCAGCTTTTGAGCTCGACGACAGGTAAAGGCAAATAGGCTGTCCCTTCCCCAACAAGTCCTTCGCGGGCCGCTGGCCCCCAGCCCACCTCCAGAGCACCCCCAGAGCGCAGCGACACTAGGGAAGGGCTCCCCTGGTGGCTTGGCCCCTTGGAGGTGGGAGTTTCCCCTGCCCCAGCCGCCGCCTGGCACTCGGAGAAAGTAGACAGGCTAGTTCCAGCCAGTGAGGGCGGCATCTAATCCTGGAGCCCAACCCTTTTCTCGGAGAGGGGACCCTGGACTGCTTCAGCGAAGTTTCCTTGTTGAGCGGCGCCAAGCCCGTCCGCTTTTAAACCGCGGAGGCTAGCTGCTTGCGTCCCCTGTCGTCTAGGACTAGGGTAGGGTGGTGTTTACTGGTGAAGCTCTATCGAGGCCCCTTTCTCGCTCCTGCTCAATGCTTTGCTCAGGTTTGTGTGGGTCTTAGCGAAGTCCACTTCAGACTTTTGGAAAAGTATTTGCTGTGCGTTTCCTTTTTGCCACTTAACGCACGTAACTGATTCTCCCCAAACTTTACAACCTTGCACTTGAGCGTCTTTACCCATAAGGGAAAGGTTTTCCTTTACATAAATGTGCCTTTACCTTTTTTTTTTTAATGTTTCAGAGCAAATCAGTTGCCCCGAGTTCCAAGTTGTACGTGTACTGATGCGATAACGTCAGTGGAAGCTGCTCCTGGTAAATGAGGGAAATCCAGAAGTTGGAGTATTAAAAGCCCGTAAGAACTTGCTTTTCATACATTTCGTATGTTTATTAACGACCTTATGGGTTGAACATCAGAGATGTTAAATTTTGATTGGTCCTGTGACATGCAGATCACTACTTCTTAACTGCAAGCAAAATAGGAGAATGAAAACAAAAGACAAACCAAAATAAACTGTGCCAGGTTCCAGTAAGTCATTGGAGTACTTTTTTCTGGTGAATTCATCTTGGAGTTTCTTAAGTTCCTAGTTTTCTTGGACTTCGTGTACCTTTCCTCCTCCAGAGTTCTCTCTTTTTTTCTACTGGTGTTTTTTTGGGACTGGTATACACATTAACCTTTTGTCCTTTATAGAAAAGAAGAAAGACAACATTAAAGAGGACCAGCATGATTCTCAAGCTAGTATTAATCTTCAGTATTTGTACTTTAGCTGTTTCACTTCAGAGGTGATTGTATAAAACCTGTAGAAATAGCAATCTAATTTGCTATTCATCATGCAAAAAGAGATGAGGACTCTTTTTTTCCTGAGGGGAAAAATAAGCAGATTGGCTTATATGTAAGGAAGACCAAATTCTTAATGAACAATTTAATTGAACAGTGTTTAATATATGAAACCCCCAGATCAAACTAAGTATAATAGAGCTCACATTTCCTCTTCCCAATTCTGTCTTTCATGTTCTTGCAAGTTGTATTGTCCTGTGACTTGAATTGAAGCTGTAACAATAGGAATTAGCTGACTTGATTCGACTTTACTTAACATGCTATTCTATTTTACATTTTTTTTCTTTGTCCTTGGTTCATTCTCCCCACCCTGTTGTAAAAGCAGTATGTACTCACTATAGGAAGTTTGCAGAGTTCATGATAGCATACTGAAGGGCATCATCATTCTTCACTTTTTATTATACTGCCTTTCTTCTTTTCCTATACAAGATCTATTCTAAAACTTTTAAGTATTCGCAAAGTTTTCTTTCCTTTGTACTGATTTCTTAAAGTTGCGTATTTTGGGTGGTGAGGAGGGGATTGGATATTAATGCTGCTCTCTATTCCCCAAAACATGGGGCTTCAAGATAGGAAAGATAATGATTATCTCATCCAACTGCTCATTCTTTGAGATTCTGGACCCCATTACTAAAACTCTAGTGATTTTAGGAGAATCCTACAACCCTGCATGGCAATATTAACACACCCTAAATGTCAGATTGCTACCTTGCTACTTAGGGAGAAACAATACTGCATATTTTTGAAAGAGGGATGGGGTTCAGAGGGGGGTAGGAGATAATTCTGCAGTATTTGTAAGGTTTTTTTCTTCCTAGATATTTATTTTTCTGTTTACATTTTCAGGTTTGAGGCTTTAGAATCTTGCAGAAAGCAGGACCACACAGCCTGCCGAAAATCTACACCGAATTCAAGTCTCCCTACAACACTGGGGGGCTCTGGGAAGCCCTGAGCCTGTGACCCCAGTGTGGGAGAAGATTGGATCAAGATGGCCATGTGGCAGGGTAAGAAATTAGCACTTATTCCTCTGACTGGTTTTTCCTCCTACTCCATCTTCTACCCACCCAGCATCCCCCCCACAAACAGTGGCAGGCAGCCAGCTATTTCTTTAACTTAACTTTTTGTCTTTGCAAAGACAAAGCATATTAGTTTAAAAGAAGCTTCTGCTAGCTAGAATTTCAAATTATTTTTAAGAAAGTTTCTGGGGAATAAGGAAAATGTCAGGGTAGAAGCATGACAGAAACATTCTTTAAAAAAGAATCTTCATTTAGACATGTTCTATTGATGGTTATGTGTGAGGAAATAAGGATTTTTTCCCTATTTTTGTTTTTCATTTGTTTTCAGAAAATTTGTATCATAAGATTCTTGAAGGTGAGTGAAACAGATATTGGCTCCACTCTGGTGTCTTCTTCCCAGTAGACTGTCTTGGGACTTAGTTTGAAAATGCAGATTTAATATTATAATGTTTATATTTGATGATAGAAGGAAAATACTTATTTTAATAATAGAAGCTACTTTAGGGTCAAGCTCAATGTTGTCTTTGCTGAAAGATTACATCTCTCGTGAACTTGTAAATTTTTTTGCCATAGTTATATTAATTTTTTGGTGGGATTGAGGATTCTGTCCTTCAGAAGAGTATCAGAAACTCTAGGGATGTGTGGGATTTTTATGCTTATCATAAGAGAGTGAGTTTAAGAAGAGATAAATTCCCAAAATTGGTCTATGTTGCACAAAATGTTAAGGATCACTTAGAAGGAGTAGAGTAAAATAGCTTAAATGTCTATAAATACTGAACAGCTAGGTTTGTTAGTAGTCTAATGTATCTTTTGAAAACGTTTCATTATGTTGGCTATAGTTTAAACTACTTAGGCATACAGATGTAACAAACATTGATATATAAATATTGTTAATCTAAAGACATTTATTGAGTTGGAATTTGACTTCTGTGCCAACTTTGACTCATAATGGGCATTTATCAAGAGCAGTTTATTCTTGCTTAATCCTGAGACATTCTTTCATTTTTACAAACAGAGTACAGAGATAAATAAGACACAGAACCTTAGATGGTTCCTTGTAACTGGAAAGACAGATATGTGAACAAATTATTGTGTCACATCGAATAAGTGTTACAATAGAGAAGGGGCAAAATTCGATAGAAGCTTGGAAAAATTCATGACAAAACTGAGGTTTTGAGCTGGTCTAAAAAAGTGAGTAGGAGTTGGCCAGATGGGAAAATGAGAGAACTGCATTCTGAGCAGACAGAGCAGCATTGTTAGGGATCTTCCGAGTTGCTTTGTTTGTCTAGTATGAGATGTATAGGGGCACGACCTCAGATGAAGCAGGGAAGGTAGGAAATAAAGAACATTGTATGTTCTAGGGAGGATTTACACTTCATCCTGAAGACGAAGATTCTAAACAGGGAAGTAACATAAGCAGATTTTCTTTTTGAAAGATTACTTTGGCAGCAGTGCTGAGGTAGAGTGGGAGCTGGAGATAATAAAACCTTGGACTCATTGAGGAGATTTCTGTAATAGTGGTTTGAAAGAAGATCTAAGCAGAAGGAGGGGCAGTGGAGGTTACAGAGAATGGAATGAGTTCTAGAATGTTCTGTGACTGAATGTAACAAGAACTGATTTCAGATTGACAGCCAGTTTGGGCTTGGGTATGGCAGTGCCATTCTCTGACATATGGAACCTGTTGGCATAAAGATAGTGGAATCCTGTACTAAACTTTGGTTTGACCACTTAGGTTGAGATACCTTTGGGCTATCAGGACAGTTATTTCAGAGATAGTTTTGAAAGCATGCAACTGGAGTTAGAGCATGTAGGGATCTAAAATTTTCTTCCTGATGATGCATAAAGAGTTTGTGTTTTTTCCCCTGTACTTCATGGAAATGTCTTTAGTTAGTAATGGTTTACTTATTTTACAATGAAAACATTTTAATGTTTAACAGTTCTTAATAAAAAAGTCACATATTCTTAATAAATAAAATATCTCCTGAGCTCAAGTCCTGAAATCTGTACTGCTTAAAGTCACATGGAAGTGAAACCTAATTTTTCAAGCATTAGTAAAGAGTAGCACAACCCATATCAGTAAGGTCTTTGGATTATGCAGTTTGTCCCTTGTTTTGAGCAACTTCTGAGGTGACAAGCATACTACAATGATAGTTTGGAAGACTGGTATAATAGTTAATCATATAAGACTGAATTCAATTCTCTTGATTCTGTTAGTTGGTAGGTGTGAGGCCTTGGGCAAGTCATTTAATCCCTCTGTGTCTTAGTTTTGTCATTTGTAAAATGAGGATACTAATAGAACTTACTAACATAAGGTTTGTTGTAAAGATGAATTAATGTATGCAGTGGAACATAGTTAAGTGCCATGTAAATGTGTGCCTTTGTTGTAATCATAAGATGCTCAGAATGTTGCTTAGTACTTAAAAGTGCTCAGTAAAATTTAGCAATAGCTATTAATACTATTATTACTATTATTTCTTTAGCTTCAGTGAGACTCAGACCTTGTTCTGTGGAGGTAATTTCAGACTGTCATAGAAACTCTACCCTGTAGTAGTCTAATAGATTCTTTAAGTAGATATTTAGAATTGAAGACATTCTTAGAAGAGATTTAAAAAGCATTTTAGAAAAACTGTAGAGGATGGTTTTATCCTGTTTTGTTTGACTATATCATGCATGATGATATGAACAGCTGTTTTGAAGAAAACAAAACATTATGACAGCCATTGCTGATTTAATATCGTCCTTGTTAGAAGTCCTACCATGCTTCTATTCTTCTATTACCATTGGTTCTATCACATTGTGTCTTATTGGGATTTGAATATGTGTGATAGTTTAAACAAAATTTTTCTATCGAAAATGAGATAGAAATCATTGATCATTTTCTGTTATTCAGTTCAGAAAGCCCTGTAATTCTTTCACTCTATGCATGGCCTTATACTATTGTGTTATGTTTGATATTATTGTATTTGAAACTATGCTCAACTATAGCAGAGTAAGAGATATTGTGATAGCTACTGTTGATGTCCAGTTGTCTTAATGTAAAGTACTGTGTTGCCTATTTTG
>PVJX010007156.1:0-20247 GCA_004027295.1 Dolichotis patagonum | reverse complement strand
TAGAGGGTAAACAGTATTTCTAAGGTCAGATTGGTAGTAGTTTACCCTACTGACAGGATTAAAACCTAGGTCTCTCAATTTCCTAATCCAATATAGTTTCCATGGGATCAGGAGAGATGAAATGAGTGGGTCTGTCCTCAGCTCAAGGAAGCTTCTGACTCAGTCTCTGGAGGAACTAAGAAATTATAAGAGCTGGGAGAACCCAAACCTCCTTGGTTTCTTGGGTAATTGCTGCCTAGGTCTCTATGGAGAATTTAGTCAGAGTTAATATAGCTCTTAAACATGGCCAATGTTTGTTTTTGCTTTAAAGAGGGTAAAACAAAACAAAAAAACAGAACAGAGCAGATCAGAAGAAAATAATGTAAGTGACACAGGATTTCAAAGCAAGACAACAGGAGATCAGCAGTGGCTACCATAATGTCTCTTGTTTTCTTCTAAATAGTTGTCTATATCTTCACACACAATGAATTCATGCAAATCAAAATAGTATTAAACTGATCAAAACAGAGTAATGAAGGCATTACAGGCCTTGAAAATCAGACTATAGGAAAATCAACAATGGCTACTGAAATGTCTCCTGTTCTCTTCAAAATAGCTGTCCATACCTTCATGTATGTTGAAATTAAATAATACAAAACAGACTAAAACCACTCTAAACAAAGAATAAAGGCATTACTGGATTTCACAGCATGACAATAGGAAATCAGCAATGGATGCCATAATGTCTCTTTTTCTTCAAAGTAGCTATTCATATCATCATGCAGAATACAGTCAATTCTCATAAACTGTTTAGGAGAGGTTCTAGGCATGTATAAGTCTCTACATGTACATCTATCCTTTCCACATTAGAGGGAAAAACAAAACAAAACAAAACAGATTACTAGAAAAACAGGAAACAAAAAATACAAATAAATAACAATATCAAAGAGCCCCAAAAGAATGACAATACAGGCCTTCAAAACAAGGTGGTAAGAATATAACTAATGATGTTACTTTACATAGTAATCTTCAGAAGAGTTCCTCAGATCACCAGACATAAGCATGCAAAATTGATCCAATCCTATGAATGTTAACTGTTTTGTTCCAGGAACTAATAGTTATTTTGACTTCACTTGTTGGAATCCTCTCTTACATTTTCTTGCCATGTTTAATAGAGTGTAGTAGCATACTTTACCTAACTCAAAATCACCATTCATGACATCAGTTCTATTGGTGTAATGGGCAAGAAAATATTGAAGAGACTAGCCAGTTTGATATTGGCGAATTGTGTTTCAGGTGTTATTTATTCAATTAACATTTATTGAACTGCTTCATGTGCCTAAGACTCTACTGGGCCCTAGAAATATGGTAGTCAGAGAAAAGATATGGTTTCTGCTCTTCTGAACTCATGAACCAGGATAAAGGTGGCATTTCATATTAATGAAATAGTTTATTTATCAAATGTATTGCAGTGTCTTGGAAAAATGATATCTACATACATTTAGAAGGATTAAAATAGTGAGGAGGCAAGGGATCAGAATTTCTTATGATCCTTTAAGAAATATTCCTGTGAGGTCCCATGCCCCCCAAATTGCGATTCAGTCTTAAGACTTAACCTGAGGATTTAAAGAAGCCCTGTGAGCAATTCTGGTGTGTGTTCTTGTCTGGGGGTTGCTGCGCTAAAGAATTAAAATTTCAACTACTTAGGAGGCTGAGATGAGAGGTTTGAGAGTTCAAGGACAGCCTGGACAGCCAGATGAGATGCTTGTCTCAAATATTTTTCACAAAGTTAAAAAAAAGAAATGGTAAAGGAACTAAAGCAATATATAAGAGGTTATATGCTCTTAAGGTTAGGAAGATAATTGTAAGTATAATATCCAATGTAAAATAATGAAATTTTAATATAATCTATATAAAAATTTAAAACTAACATACAAGTTATAGTTAATGGCAAAACTAAGAACAATTGCAACAAGAGTCATTATGCTTAACACATGATTACTTACAGAGTCAGAAGAAAAATACAAACATTTTTCTAGAAAAATGTATAGTGGATGGAGGAAATGTGCAAAGGAAAATGCATAAAAGGAGAAATCCAAATTGCCAATAGACATGAGAAATGTACTGCAGTCATACCTTGATATGTGACTACTTAGGAACTTGTCAAATTTGGTACAACTGCATCATGACACAAAATTTTATCCTCATATTGGTTGTTTGGTACTCAGCATACAAGCTACAACTTGCTGGAGTTCATTGCTTTATGACTTGATATCCTTTCAAGCCAGAAAATTTTGGTCCTCCAAGCCTCCTGGAACCAGTTAACAATGAGTTCCAAAGTACCAGTGTATCTCAGTAGTGGCAAAGAAAGGGGAATTAGAATGGTATGCCATTTTCTTCAGTATATTTTATAAAAATTGAAAAGAATGACAGAACTCAGGGTTGCCAAGAATGTGAGTAAGCAGCTGTTCTCACACAGTTCTGGTGGGAATGTCAATTTGGCAATGTTTATCAAAAGCTTTAAAAATGTTTTTACCTTTTCACTTAGCAATTCTTTTTCTTGGAATTCATCTTAAAGGAAATACTTACGGCTGTGTACAAGGATGTATCAATTATTATGTTAATTGAAGCATTTTCTGTAATGGGAAAAATGGGTAACACTTGCATTCTGTCACAGCTATACAATGGAATACTATAGTTATAAAAAGTTATAAAGTTATATATAGTTATAAAAAGATTAGGTCCAGTTCTGTGTATTAACATTAGAATAGGTTCATGATCTAATGTTACATGGCAGGCATGGGGGAAAGAAGAATTCAAATATCAGTTAAAAGTATGGGCTCTGAACTTAAATCTGGATTCAAATCCCAGTGACATCTTTATCAAATGTACAATGATGGGTAGTTACTTTGCCTTAGTGTTTCTCAATTTCGTCATCAGTAAAATAGAGATAGTATTGTATCTAATCTAATGTTCCCAACTTCTGTGCTCAAAGGGTCACCTGGAGAATCTTAAAATTTCTGAAACCCAGGCCTTACTCAGCCCAATTAAATCCATCTATGTTTGTGTCAGGTATAAATAATAATAAGAAATGTCTGAGAGGATATATGCAAAATTGTTAAGTAGATGCAACTGAAGCACATGCTTTGTAGGCTCAAGGCCCTGGGTTTGATCCTCAGCACTGTAAAATAAATAAATAAATAAATAAATAAAAATAAATAAATAAATTGATTTTGTTTTGGCCATTTCTGTCTTTCCATTTTTTGTAAATAATAGATAACTTACTAATTTTACAAAGCATATAACTTTTATTTTGAGATTTTTTTTACTAAAATTTTTTACTAAAAACTGTCTTCAGTAAAAAACTGAAGACAGGGCTGGGGATTTAGCTCAGTGGCATGGTGCCTGCCTGGCAAGCACAAGGTCCTGAGTTCGATTTCTGGTTCCAAACCAAACCAAACAAACAAAAACCCTGAAGACGTAGTTCCCATACAAGGGCAGTATAAATAGATAGTAAATTATAGCAGGTTTATATAGTATGAATCTGGTAATTAAGAATCGTGTTATGGAAAATCTTTTTGGGATAAATACAAATTGGAAGAAAATGACCCGAAGTTGTTAAAGTGGCTTATTCTATGTGGTAGGGTACAGTTACTCTTTCCTCTTTTTTTTACACCTTTGTATCCCAGACTTTATACAACAAATAAGTGTACTTTTATAACCAGCCAACGTATTATTTGAAAATAATATGTAAAATAAAAAGTCAGTGTACTCTCAGTGCCCCCAACCAGGAGCATCACATTTGGCTTCTGGATAACTGCTTTGGTCACTCTCTGTCCACCCTACCTTCAGATTTAAAAACAGCAGCCAGACATGGTGGCACAAACTGTGATCTCAGCACTCTTGGAGGATGAGGCAGGAGGATGATGAGTTCCTCCTGCCCTGACTACTTCCATGAGGAATAAATATAGAGCAACACAAGAAATTACAACATAGAGTAATCAGAAAGAAATCGAGAACAGGGACAATCCAGTAGGAATGAAATAGTTATTACAAGTACGTGAGATACTCTGGGGACTGAAATGTTTTTCTCTTTTCTATCCACCCGCAGATAACACACTTAATTATATCACTGACATCTTCTGACCAAAAACGGTATTCAAATGTAGAGATACTACCTGGCTTTGTCTATGTTAAGTTTTCTGGTTCTTCCACAATCTTCCCTTTGGTCTGGTCTGACCTGAAGGCCACCTGTGACTCAGCACTGATATTCCCAGGTTGAAATCATGATCTTTCCTATTTGGCTTGAAGATAGTGAGGGGCAGGTGAGCAGGGGAGTCTCTGCTGTCCAAATTTCCAATTTTACTGAGATCTTTTCTTCTTTCTGTCTGTACTATGGTGACAAATAATAACAGAAACTCCGCCTCTTACATTTCTCTCTACTGAATAATTGTACCACCATGCAGCAAATATCGAAGCTCAAATCCTGAGAGACACAAGGCATTTCTTGCTTCTTCTCATGTGCAGGCTGTATGCCCTGGTAGCCTAGATTATTTTAGTAGTGTTCCTGGCAAGGCCCTGCCTATACTTCAGCCTGCAGCTTTTACCCGAACTTGCTCCATCCTCTGGTAAAATTAATCTTGCCTTTCTTTTTGTGTTTTTCCTTTTTTATCGTATGCCCTCAAGGCTATTGGCAACATTTATTTGGTCCTTCTGTTCTCCTGTTTACTCCCACCCAGTGGGAAGTGAATGCTGGTGTTATGAACCCTGTCTGCCTAAGTCTTGCAGTCTTGTGGGGAAGTGGAGTACAAACCAATACATATGTATTTCCTTATGAAGTTTTGTGAGTTCCAGGAGTTAAGTCTTAGGAGAAAGAATAATAGATGAGACATGCAAGGTGTGATCAAAATATATAGTAAATGTTTAAAATCTTTCTTTCTTTCTTTCTTTCTTTCTTTCTTTCTTTCTTTCTTTCTTTCTTTCTTTTGGTATTGGGGATCAAACTCAGGATCTTGGGCTTGCCAGGCAGGTGGTCTGCTGCTGAGCTATATCCCCAGCCCCTTTAAATATATCTTAAAGTTTGTTATAACAAAAGACAGATTGACATTAATCCCACCTCAAAATACTCCCTTTCTCTTTGAACACACTTATCTCATTGTTCTTGCCATTTTCTGAAGCAGTTCTGGATGTTGTGGGGATCGATTCAAAAGATTTACTTTACATGGTCATTGTGACTTTGAAGAAGAGCCAGAAGTTGCAGGGTGCCAGATGCAGTGAAAAAGGTGGATGAGGGCATATCATAGTATCTGTATGAGTCTGCCTTTCCATTGGATGACACTCAGCATCAGCGTTCACTGTACTTTCGATCACATCTCATACTTTTTAAATCACAACTTGTTTGTAAAGACACTCATGAAAGCAAACATCCAGAACTGCCTCAGAAAGTGGTAAGAAAGATGGGATGGATAAGTGTGTTCAAAGTGAGAGGGAGTATGTTGAGGGAGATTAATGGTATGTGTTTTTTACTGTAATAAACTTAAAATTAAACATCCACCATATATTTTCATCACACCTCATAATTTATAGGGGTGGGGTGGTGGGGATAAGAGGAAGTGAAAAATTCACTTGAGATCTGAAAAATGAGTAGGGTTTATCCAGAACAAGAGTTAGGATCCCAGGTAGAAGAAACAAAGTGGAAATCCCTGAGGTGGAGAAAGCCTTTGTTCTTTTCCAGTGTGCTTCAGTGTGACTGGTTCATAGTAAATGAGATATAAAGTGATACAAGATGAACATGGAAGAGTGGCAGAGAGCATGTCACACAGGTCCTGGTAGGCCAATCATTCTAACTTGGTCATGTAAAGGCCCCAACAGATAGATTGGGTAGGGCAGGGAGACCAGTGAATGAGTGGGCAGTGTCTTACTCATCTCTGCATACCAGTTACCTGGCAGAGAGTGCCCAGAACAACTTATGTTCTCATTGAATCTTTGTTTAATGAGTAATAGAAGCTTGATCTTTCCACCAGGATTGCCATAGAGATTAGAGATAAGGTATGTTAAAGTGCTTTGCAAAAGATAAAAATATTAAACAAATATTATTCTCAGTGCAGTTCATTAAATTCTATGCAGTGGTGCTTACCTTCACTGTCACGAAGAAACACCCTCCCATTCTATGTTAAGCTGGAAAAATCTCCCATTTAGATCATCCCATGCCATGAATATGCTGATGTACTGATTTCTTCCATATTCAAAATATGTCTGCATTGCCAATGCATTTAACTAATTATGGCGGAGTTGGAACTACCTTGTATCGTACCATTATGTTCCACTCCTGATGTTAGAGATAATTACGGGAGGTATTGCCAGAGGGAATATAGGTTTCTCTTCTATGCTGAATTCACTCTCTAGATCTCTGAATCTAAGAATTCATGTTTTAAGAGCTGAGGAATAACATCTTATGAATTTGCATTTGGATGGGGCAAAGCTAATCACAGCAGGTTGTGGCTATCACCAGCTGAGACACTTAGTCTAAAGTATTAAAAGTTGTAAAAAAGTGTTTGGTGCTTTGCTATTATTGTGTTAAATATTTAGTTCCCTATTTGAGCTGTAGGAATGTCAGCCCAGACTACTGACTTAAAAGCCCACCTCTGTGCACTGTTGGTGGCAGTATAAATCAGTAGAGTCCATTGAGAGGACAGCTTGGAAGTTCTTATGAAAATATAAAGTGTGAATGCCTTTTGTTGCAGTGGATCTATTCTAAAATGTAACTGTACAAAGATCATTTGTTACAAGAATGTTGGTTGCCTCATTATTGGCCATCTTTTCACTATTGACATTGTTAATGTTCAGGGTGAGAGATCAGATACATTAATTATGGCATATATTCACAGTGGGATGCTGTTCGTTTCATTAAAAAGGGCGAAGTAGATGTATACATAGTGATAAGAAACAATGTCCAAGATAGGTTTTTAAGTGGAAAAAAGTGCAGAGTGCTATGTTTTATAGGGCCCCATTTGTACAACACAAACAAAGGAGGTACTATGGGATAGATATGAATATATATATATATATATATATATCCCATACATATGCTTAGAAAATTTCTGGAACGATGCCTAAGAAACAGTTTTCAGTCACTTCAGAGGTTTAGGCTGGCAGGGCTAGGAGTTAATTTTCACTTGACAACTTTCTAGTTTTCTTGACTTCTTTACAACAACTTATAATACCTTTAAATAATAAAGTTTGCATAAAAACCATACTCCACCAGGTTGTTCCCTTGATACTATTAATTTGTACTAAGAAATAAAAGGTATAATAGTTGCTGATATGGCAAGTCAGGTCTGAATTACAGGAGTCTGAATTGTTGTTCACAATACTAAGGGCCTCCAAAGACCACTAAAGAATCATCATGGTCAGAAGATACAGAGAGATGTTCTGTTAAATCTTAGCTCTAAGAAAATAAGATTAAATTAGGTAAAAATTGTGATTTTTATTAGTTTTTGATGAAAGCTTGTAATTACATCATTTGTTTTATCTCTGGGTGTTTCGATATCTAAGTAGTATAGTAATTGTATTCCAGACCACACTTTTAAAATTAAATGTCTTGGTATCTGGCATCATAGCTGTTATTCTTGTTCAACTTGTTTGAATGTGATAAGTGAGTGCTAGGCTATGGTTCTTGAGTTTTTTGCTTAATGACCTAAGGAGAATTGCAGATGTAGACTTATGGTGGAAGCAGAAGAAAATGTAAATTCCCTAATATCTACATTACAGATTTTGATTAAATTAAATCTTCCAATCCTTCAGGCTCATTTTGGTCCATTCACCTCAAAAACAGGACACTGGCCTGTGATACACAAAAACAAAGAAATATCCATTTGAATGTTCTCTTAGTTTAGTATAATGTAGAGTTCCTCTTGCAGTTGTGTGTATCCAGAGACAAGCGTGACTATCCTGTGCTAGTTGGTCCTAGTTCTCTAATATTTGTAATAGCCAGGACTTGAACTGTAGAAAACTTAGCTGGACTTTGTATGTGCTAAGAATGTATACTTGGCTGCCCTTTGTGAAGGATATTGCTTAGATTTCTCATTCCACAATATTCTGATTTGACTGAGGTCAAGAAAGAAAAGAGACCCAATAAATAGTAGCTGTCTTTTTTTTTGAGCATTTACCATGTATTTTAAAAAGCACTTTACATGTATTATTTCATTTATTCTTCACAAAAATATATAGGAGGCAGGACCTCAGGTGTGACGTGGTTGAGTAATCTCAGAGATGGTGACTGGTAGAGCCTGAGTCCAAGGCAGTTTGGCTTCAGAACCTGTGCTTTTAGTTACTTTCTCTTACTAGGAGCTGTGCTCCTGGAATCCCTCCTCTACCACCCCAACATAATCAGGCTGCTAGCCAATTACAAAAAAGAAGCTTCCTATTAGAGTACCCTTTCTGTGATCCTATTGAGCAAGTGAAATGATTTTAAGGGAGCAAGAAAGCAGAAGGCTTGAGCAAACAGCCTGTGGATAAGTTGGGTATACTTACGTGGGTAAAATTCTGCATTCTTTCTAAGTTTAAGTAAGTTTGTGAGTATCTTCCCTGTGGAACACATTACTGAGGATCACGTGTATGACTAAGAAAGGTTCAGAAACCGACGCTGACCTCCTAAAACTAATCTCCAAGGAAATGAAAACATGTGCACATATAACCATGTCCTAAGCTAGCATTAAAGGCATGTTATGGAACACTGCTGTGGTTTGGATATTGAATGTTTCCCAGAGGACCACGTGCTGAAGGCTTGGTCCTCGCCTATAGCACTGTTGGGAAAGCGTGGAATCTTTAGGGTGTGAGACCTACTGGAAGCAAGTTAGGCCACTGGAGGTGTGTTCCTCTTCCTCCTTGGTCTTTCACTTCCTGGCTGCCATGAAGTGACCAGCATCCTCTGCCATATGTTCTTGCTGTGATGTTCTGTCTTGCCAGAGGCCTAAAAACTATGGAATCGATTGACTGTGGGCTGAAGCCTCTAAAATGTGTGAGCCAAAACAAACCTCTTCTTTTTTAAAGTTGATTTACCTCAGGTGTTTGTTACAGTAGTGGAAAGATGACTAACACAAATCCCACATGGGTCAGACAAAGGTGAGGAAATGATATCTGAAGTTGACTGAGTAGTGTGATGAGGTTCTTCTGTAGTTAGAGATGTTGGAGATCTGGCTTCAGCCAGCAAAGTACCAGGGTACATCTGAGAGAACTAGAAAAGAAAGTGCCATTCTATGCCTGTTATATTTATAGTCATTGTCTCATTAAAACTCTGTAACAAACCTTTATTGGCCAAATGATTTATTGTTAAATGAGGACACTTGAGAATGGACTCTAATTAGATGGAGTAGGCATAAACAGGGCCTGACCCAGAGAAGTCAGGGGCCTATTAGGCTGTTGGAATTATTTCTATTTAACATATAAGCAAAACGAGACCCCATTTCACATAGCTAGAAAGTGGTGACACTAGGATTTGAATCTAATCATGGCTCTAAAACTAAGAGATCTGTACTTCATTCTGTATTCCATAGACAACTAAAAGGCTTTGAGCAGAGAATTGCCACAGTCAGAACTATGCAGGAGAAATGGAGAAACCAGAATTGGGGAGATGAGTTAACAGATTACTGAAAAGATTAAACAGGACACTATGAGGGCCTGGATATAATACGTTGATGTTGGAAAGTTAAAGGAAGGGATAAATGTGTGAGGCACAAGGGAAGAAATGACAGTATTTTATTACTGGTCGTCTTTGGAGAGAGAAGAGGAAGGGATGGTGTTGTGTTACAAATTGTTTAAGTAAAACATTTCTTACCTCACAGTTTTCATGGGTCAGGAGTCTGTTATGGCTCCGCTGAGTCCTCAGCTCAGGGTTTCACAAGCTGCAGTCTAGGTGATGGCAGGGCTTGTGGTCTCATGTCAAGCTCAGAACCTTCTTGAAAGTTCATGTGCTTATTGGCAGTTCTTTGTGGCTGTAAGACTGAGGCCTTTAGATCTTAGGAGCTGCCTGCAGTTGTTTGCCACTTGGACCTCTCCATAGACTGTTCATTTAATAGCACTTTGCTTCTTCAAGGCCTACAGGAAATAAAGTCTCTCATATAACACGAATGAATCTGTGTGTGTGTGTGTGTGTGTGTGCAATATGCAAGTGTGCACATACACACACATCCCCCTAGTCAAGAGACTGGCATCTCATCACCCTTGCTGTGTTATGTTGGTTTGAAATAGAATAACTCTTTGTCAAAACTTGAGATGGAAAAGCAGTGATTGGACACAGGCCTTAGTCATTGGGACATGTGAGCAGGTTGGTAGGTCACAGGAAGCATGGGGATTTGATAGAGGAGAATGGGGTGGGGGTAGGTAGTATATTGAAAACTTTGGTCAATGAAATATTTTTCTGGTACAGGAGATTGAGTCAAGGGCCTGTGACTAGAGATACATCACCAGCACTTTGTTTTTTGAGGCAATGTTTCACTAAGTTGCTAAATTGCCCAGGCTGTGTTTGAACTTTCAATCATCCTGCCTCAGCCTCCATATGCACTAGGATTACAAATGCGTGTTACCATGCCTGGCTGGTCAGTAAATTAAAGCCATAATTCTTATGTTAAATAAGCACATCATAGACTCTAAAATGTAAATATCTTCATCTCAAATTTTAGCTACTAAAATCACCATTTGTGTGAAAACATTATTTTGAGTCTGAAAAAGAATGTAGTTAATGTTATGTTTGTTAAATATAAATTAACTGGGTAAATTATACCCTTTGAAAATCCAGATAGCCAATGAGAGTAGATCATTGCATGTTGTATTAATATGAGGATATCGTAACCAATGGCACACTAAAAATTGCAAGTCTTTATTAAGGATCCATAGTAGTAGCTTTTAACGGAGGGCACTTTTGCTTCTGGGGACATTTGGCAATGTGTGAAGGTATTTTGGTTCATCACAACTGTGAAGAGGTATTTCTGGCATCATTAGGAAGAGGACAGGTGCTAAATATTCTACAATGCACAGGCCAGCCCCCTGCAACAAAGAATTATTTGACCCACGATGCCCATAGTATTGATATTGAAGAACCCAGGCCCAAGGAATTAGGTGTAGGGCAGCAGATTTATGGATGTGATTATTGATGCCTGTTTGTGTTTATACTGATGTTCTATAATTCTTAACCTTGCTACCTACTTGAAAGCCAGAGAATATAATGATTACTTGGGTCCCAGTGATGACAGCATAAATATTAGGTAGATAAACCATTTATTTGTTTTTCTAAATATGCAAGTCATTTTAATAGTAAATAATCCTAAAACTTCTTCATTGTTTATATTTTCAAGAGGAACATATTGTCAGAACACTTAGAGGTAAAAAGAATGCTAAGGGTTGATGCAATTTGATCTTGAGTAATCTTATATTTTAATACTTGGTGGTACCTTACCTGATATTGAGATATAGCTCAGGTGTTCAAACGGATCTCCCAAGATCATGTGGGGATTTATGTATTTCTAGGCCATTGTTCCTTTATTTCACTGTGACTTCTGTATCTTTTCTGTTTTGAGTCTCCTGAATGGCACAATCAAGTATTTGACAAAAGATTAGATGGCCATAGGCACTGGGCATTTTGTAAATTTATGCCAGAATCTTCAGTGTTACTTGTCAACTAAAAAAGCACCAATAACAACATGAAATAATGCAGAATAAAACATAAATTACTTTTTATACCTATTGACATGAATGAAATGTTACAGCAAATGAAGGCTGAGCTTAACAGAAGTGGTAGGGTAAAAGGACCGTTAGTATAACACAGATAGATGGCATTTAACTAAGCTGCCATTTTGAAGAATGTTGCCTTTGGACTGACTCCCAAACTCCATTTGGCTAGCAGTTTGGAATTTTAAATGGGTAAAAAATATGATTTTCCATTGCTCTCAGCTGCCCTGCCTGGTTTAGTAGACAACTGTGTAAAAGACAGAAGGTGGGACCAGCATTGATTTGCTTGCATTCAGCAAATACATTTGATATTTTAGCTCATTTTTTCATAAATGAATGGTAATTGTGGTACTTACTATTTATCAATTTCTTTCAGTTTGCCAAGTTTTGTGTGTTGTGAGCCCTTTACACATATTTCACTATTAAGCTTCAATCCAAGTCAGTGAGGTAAATATTATCATTTTCTTTTTAAAATATAGGAAACTGAGGCAAAGATAAATTAACTAGCTTTTATAGCTAATAAGTAGTACTGGATGTGAACTGAGATATGCTATGAGTGTAAAATGTGCACTGGATTTTAAGGACTTATTGTATGTGATCAACCAAAGTGAAATATCTCAATAAATGTTGACATTGAGTACATGTTGAAATGATAACATTTTGGATATATTGGGTTGACTGAAACAGTGTTAAAGTTAACTTTACTGGTTTTTTTGCTTTTCTTAATGTGGCTTCTAGAAAATTTGAAATTATGTATATAGCGTACTTTTCATGTTTCTGTTATACAGTATTGCTCTAGAGAATTTCATTAAACTAATTTGTAGAAGTGGTCAAATATTCTGTTATCACATACATGAAACTAAAAGGCTGAGGAAGCCAAAAAGTTAAATACATTCGGCTAAAGTTTGTATAGCATTAAGTTTCCAAGGTGGACATTAGGCTTATTCTTTAATGAGTGCATTAATAAGGGATGAGAATTGAAGGAGCTTTGTTCTTTTTCATGTGTGTGTGTGTGTGTGTGTGTGTATGCATGTGCATGTTACTAGAAATTGAATCCAGGGACTTTGCACTAAGCTACATCCCCAACCCTTTTAGACTGTTTAATAAAGGGTGTTACTATGTTGCTGAACTGCCTAGGCTGGGCTCAGACTTGTAATCTTCCTCTCACAGCCTTCCAGGATGCTGGGATTACAGGTGTGCACCACAGTGTGTGGCACAAGGAAGCTTTTAAACTTTGGCCCACACTAGAGTTTTAGTTCAATACACATCTATTGAGCAACTGTGTGAAACACTGTGTTTATACTATAGCTCATAAAAAATTATTGACTTGAATGTTTCCATTAAAGAATTTACAGTCTAGAAAAAGAACATGTACACACATAGCTGTATATAAAATCATATATACAATGAATGGTACAAAGGGCTTAAAATCCTAAGAGAATAAGAGCTAATTTACAAGTAGATTGAGGAGGAAAGGTTTAGGAAAAAGGTGACTTTTGAGCTGGTAGGAGAAAGATGAATAAGATTTTAATAGAGATCCTTTTGAAACTCAAGAGACATACAGACCTAGAAGAGAGATCACTGAGGTGGTGTGATTTTTTTTGTTCACCAGATGCAAGCTCTCTGTAGTACAAAATGGAGAGGTGTCAGATACCTTCAAATGTGGACTTTTCAGGATCTATGTGTGTTGCGATACTTTCTTCTTCTGACTCCTTTCTTGCTTGTACACAGAGATTTCCTATCATGGAACAGACTGCTTTGATTTCTGAGCTCCCACCTTAGCTGGGCATCAAATGTTGATTGATTAGATGTGGAGCTTCATGCCTGCATATATGTACAGATGGGTGGGCAAGCAGATAAGCTTTTCAAATGGTGGTTAAAATGTCCTCACCTTGAAATTTAGATTTAACATGCATCTCTTCTTGTCTAATCTCTCAGACAAATAATTGTATCTCCCTCCATGGGGAGGAATGAGTGAGGGGGTAGGAGAAGTCCAGGAATGTCACACAGAAACTTATGTGCCTTGAAATGGGAAGAATGGGAAAAAAATTTTTCCCTTACTCCACTAATGCCACTGTGTTTAACCCTGACTTTTACTTTCAGCTGCCAATTGTACATCAAGTTGATTGATTTGGCAGTTTTGTGCCAGTAAAATAGATACTGTATGTAAATATGAATAACATCCTATATAAACAAAATGTCTGATAAGATGAAGAATTATGAGGACAAAAAAGGTTGATTGGTTTGGTTTTGTGTAGAAGTCACTTGACATGAAAAAGAACTTTAAACAACAAACATTAAAAAAAGAATGTGGCTTTTAAAATCAAATTTGCAAGGAAAGAGCTCCATAGCTTTTTTGAAAAAGTTACCAGATTATATTTTAGGAACTAAAGATAAAAGTCTTTGTGAAATTGAGACTTGGAAGAAACACTGACCTGCTTATTGTGCAGGCTGGGAGAGCTCGAGAGCTGGCCATGCACAGTGCAAGCGCCCTGGTGGCAGGGGCAGAGGCAGGGGCAGCCTGCTGCTTTTCAGTGTGCAAGCAGAGTGGCCTGCTGGCTGCAGGTTCATTGGCAACATCACTAACTCCAGAGGAAGTTAGCAAGTGAGGGCTTTAGGATGGTTGGGAGTATTAACCTTTGATTAGAGGAAAGGGATGAGGAGGGCAGTGAGAAGTAGCCTTCAGGGAATGCAATGAGAACATGCTAGAAGGCAGAGACTGTCCACTGCTAGATGGCCTCCTATGAAGCACTCCCAGGAGAAACACGCCAAAGTCTCTGTTTCAGGAAGGGCTGACTCCTGACTCTACAGATCGGGTCAGACTCAGCATGAAAACGAGGGCCCTGTTAACCCTGCTACCTGTTCTGCTGCCACTCTAGTGACTGGTGTGAGTACAGCCACAGGAAATAGATGAAACTGAACAGAGGGGAGGCTGGGACAAGTACACTTCACGCTGTCAATAGTTTTAAGTAGTGAGGATTCTGTAGTCCATATTTGTAGGAAGATTGCCTTTGTCTTCTGGATGGGTTTTTGTTATTTTCTTGACTTGCTTGTTTTATGCTAATAAAGTATTGACCTATTAATGTAAAATATTCTGCAGTGATTCTTTCCTGCTCTCTAGAGCATCCTGTCCAGTTAATTGGCTTTTCCTTTTATAGAACCCTAAAATGTTACATACAAAGGGATACTCCTATGCAATGTAAGAGTGGCTAAGACTCATAGTCAGAAAAGATAACTCATACTTTCTCTTTAAAACTTTAGAGATAATGTAATATATTCTTGTTATAACCAGTTAGAAATTACAAAGAGAAAATTTTTATGTTATGTCTCAAACAAAACTTTTGATATCCCCAAATTAAAAAGACAGAGCACCATTATTAATACTTCTGTGTATGGCCTTCATGCAAATTGCAAATTTTGGTGACGCCAAACCCAATCTCAATATATAGAGAACTGTACCATTACTTCAAGTGTCTTCCTTAATTCTTTGAGCCTGATGTTATTGCCTCAATGTGCCTTGGGGCCTGAGAGCTAATATTAGCCCTAGACTGGAGCCATGCCATTTACAGAAGTGCTCCACACTGAGTTTTAAACCTAAACAGACCTATCATCCAAGATCCTAGAATTCCATTATGTAGGAATATGTGGATCTAGTACAGCTTCTGACTGAGACTGACAGGCCACTCACCTGGCAGTGGCCGTAGTGGGTGATTCTTCTAGTTACCCACAAGCAGTGGCTCTGGAGTAGGGCTGCTGGAACTCTAGCTGACACTCCATTAGCTGTCATTACAGCCATAGGCAGGTCAGTTAATTCCTTTGTGCTTTAGTTCTCTCATCTGTAAAATCAGGTTAATGGAATCTCCCTCCCTCAACTGTTGGGATGATTAAAACAATAAAATGTATACTACTGCAAAACTACGTAGTACTTATGATGTATACTAGTACATCCTTATTCATTTAATGTTGTTACTGTACTATCACTAACACTGAAATATTTGAAAATCCTTTATATCAAGCTGAAATCTGTTTCTAGACTTTAACTCCTATAGCCATGCAGAAGAAAATCCAGCCCTTGCTATCATTTCAGACATAGGCCAAGTAAGAACACAAGTATGAATGTAAGTTGTAAATTGTAAATGTTACCTACAATGGAGTACCTAATATTATCATTGTATTATGGCCCATATTATAATAATCCAACTTGTCCCTTTGCCTGCTACCTTTTATCTTTTTCAGGCTATCTTGTGTTTCTTCTAGTATTCATTATATAATAGGTATTTCACCATCTTAGTTGCCTTCCATAGGATACATTCTAGTTCATTCATGTCTTTTTTAAAATGTGACTTTCCAGGAATTTACTTGGTCCTGTATGTGCCAAGCCCAGAGCAGAGATCCGACTCGTGCAAAGCAGACTGTGACTAATGCATAGGTAGTATAGCATTTACCTCCACATTGTCTCAAAGATGTATACCTTGTTAATGAAGTATTCTTTCAGCTTGAAGGAATATTATCATTCTGCAGACTAAAGGACCTTTTTATATGGACTTCCACTAAACTCGTTGAATGTTTTTTTAAAAATTTGCATTCACTTATGTTTTCATCAATTTTTTTTGAGTCCTCTTCTTTTGTCAAGTACTGTGCCACATGCTGGGGATGAGCTTTATCTTTATCTCTATTATCTTTCAACCTGTAGCCTAATCTGTTGATATTTTTTGATTCTATTTCTGTTTGAACACACATTAGTGATGTCTCTGTATTTTATGTCATTTATAAATTGCATGAACATGCATTCACTGTTTTTTGGTGTTGTGGTAATGCTAAGTATAGGACCTGAGGCTTGCAAGCAGACTCTCTTCTGTGAGGCAAACATTAATTTATTAATAATATTCTTTTAAAACATTTTTATTTGAAAATAATCATAAATTCGGATAATTATGGATACCGCAATGAAATGCACAGGGAGATCCTATATATCCCTTCCACCAGCTTCTTCTAATGACAATATCTTATATAGCTATCATACAATATCAAACCAAGAAGCTGACTTAGAACCAACATGGTGGTACATGCCTGTAATCCTAGCTACTTGGGATTATAAGAGGATCACAAGTAGCACAACCTTATCTCAAAATAAAAATTAAAAGAAGGATTTTGAGGTATAGCTCAGTGGCAGAGTACTTGCTTAGTCCTGAGTTCAATCCTTAGTGCTTAAAAAAACCCAAAATAAAAGCTGATGTTTGTAAAATCCATACAGATTATCAAGGAGGCAGAGGGGAGGAGAAGAGGGAAAACATGAGTGTATACACACTTCATATGTGTATGTTGTATGTTGGTCTGTGCAATTTTATCACATATGTAGCTTTGCATAACCACCACCATAATCAGCGTACTGAACTCCACCATATAGGTCTGTCTTGTGCTACCCTTCCTCCTCCCCATCCTTAACCTCTGGAAACTACTGTTCTGTTCTCCATCTCAATATTTACATTGTTTCATGAATGGCACATAGATGAAATTGGGCAGTATGTATCCTTTTGAGATTTTTTTAACTCAGAATAATTCCTTGAAGTTCATCAAAGTTGTATTTAGCAATAGTTTACTCCATTAGCATTTTTGAATGAAGATATCCAGTCATAAATCAACCTACTTGTGTAGTAGTCTGGGAAACATCTTGCTTACTCATGTGACTGCATTCTTTAGAGAAAGAAAACTTTCATGACATATTGAAACTCAAAAACAGTCAGTTGCATTACCTTGATGTACCATTCTCACAGCCTGATACTTGCTTATAGCCATCTGTTTAATACTCCATTGTAGACTTTTTTTCCCCATCAATGTCAGCAATTTTTGTTTTCTGAGATGTTTCAGAAATGTTCTGGCTTTGAAACTTGGACTGCTCATTGTCAAACTACAGTTATCCTTTATCATTCTAGTTTGCCACTTTTTTCATAGATCACTAGCAGAGGCGTCTCAATCAGGACTGTAGGTTATCTTAGTACCATAGACTATACTTTATCCTGGGCCCACAGATCTCAATTCACTTGAAATGCCTGCCATTTTCCATAGCTCAGCATCTGTTATGTTCTAATGAACCCTTATTCATGTTCATGTTACCATTTTCAGTTTGGAAAATTATCTCTATCATTTAAGATGGGATAGAAATAGAAACAGCCATTCCACTGATGTTATTGGTTATACACTGCTCGCTCGCCCCCCCCCTCTTTCTCTCTGTCTCTCTGTCTCTCTCTCTCTCTCTCTCTCTCTCTCTCTGTGACTTGTTCACATATATCTTCTGCTTAGGGTAGATGATCTTGTCTTGAAAAATCTTGCACCTGCTGCAGTTACTTAGTGTCTGTAGCCTACTAGCCTATTTTCTACAACAATGTAACTACATTGCATTCTCTCATCATTTCTCCTTTTTTTTTCCCCTTTAAGATAATGGGAATTGATAGTATTATGAGACTCTTTCCTCCAAATCTTTGATTCCTCTTAGACATGAGTCCACTTCAGGGTCACTGTGGTCTCTTGTAGGAATTCTCATTTCCAATATCTTGGTAATATCTTTGAGCCTATCTCTCTTTTTGTCCATGGTTAGTACCCAGCGTTATATAACGTAACATGGCCGTATTTCCTAAAATTTCTTTCACTTCTACTTTTATCAGTCAGTTCTTCTTTCTTGGCCAAACTTACAGAATTTGTAGTTCCTCTTTGCTTCCTCAGCATCCTAAAGGTTGAGGTTTCCCTTTTATAAATTTGTCAAAGTCCTTCCCCTTTTATAAGCATATTGTTCCCTGGCTGGCACTCCCTTCTCAGATCTCCTGTGCCTTCTAAAACTTGTTATTTCGTCAAAAAATGCCCATGTCTTTGCAAGCATTTTTTTCCTGGAACTTTTCCCTTTGATAATACTGTTTTTATTCACAACCTGCTTAATTGGAAGCTACTCATTTTCCAGTAATTCCTCAATCTCAAGAAGGCTTCTGGGGCCACAGTGTTGTTCATCAAACTTCCTTTTACCCTATTCTTTGATATGAATGCTATCAGGTATTATGCCAACTGTTTTCATTGGTGCAGACCAATTTCTGAATTAGTAACTCATGTGCTTTGAAGCCTCCAGCACCTGTGGTGCCTCAACTATTAGCGTTGTCCCAGATACCTCTGTGGCCACACCGGTGCATCATCAGATGTCCTTGCATATTGCTTCCTTGACCTCTAGTCATATGACCTTCATTTTACTCTGCCTTAGCAACCACTTTACATGGCCATACTGATTAATCCTGTCAACATCTAGAACTATTCTACTTCTGAAATTCAACTTTTCAACTAAAACCTCTAGCCTTACACATCTGTTGCGCTCTCATTCTTACAGATCCTTGTCGACGTCATCAGCATGTCTAGTCTCTTTTCTTCCTGACTTTCATCCTTCTGCTTTGGTGTTTTCTCTACACAGCAACCGTCCCCCATCCCCATTCGGTCCTGCCAGCCATTTGATATCAATTCCCACAGTATTCTCAATTCCCTCATGTCCTTCTAATTCCGCTGCACCTGCCCTGCCAATCCCCAAACCTAGATGGACTTGAGCATCTGTTTTTTTCTGTGCTTTTCCCAGGCCACTGAGCAAGTACTAGGGAAAATTGCCTCACCATGCTGATTATATCCATGACCAAACTGTGATTTCTAACCACAGCTGGATTCTCAATGGCTGTTCACTAATCCTTTTTTACACATTCCTGGTTGGTTCTTTTCCAATTTCCCACAACAACTGTTCCATTTTCTTACCACTCCCTCCAGCTCCTTAATTTAGCCCTTCTTGTCCTGGCCTCTTCTCAGCAGATAATCTGGTAACATACTTTCTTGCAAAGAGAGCCCATTGGTCACAAAGCCTCTCTTTTCCTTTAAACATCTATTTACATGGTTACTTTTTTTCTTTATTCTTTTTGTATCATCTTTTCCAAGCTAACTTTGTTTTCACTATCCTCTGATGCCTTCTTTAAGATATTTTGTTTCATTAATCACCTCCGTTCTTTCTCTAGTATCTGTACTATTATTCTCAAGGAGCTGCTTTTCCTCTACCTACAAACACATTCAAGATTCCCCCTTTTACTCTTCCCTGCCCCAATTTTGTTAGTCTGATCAGTTTCAAAGATTAATGGTGTATCCTTTTCTTCCTGTTATCTCAAAATGTGTTGAAAGAACCATCTATATTTCCTCATTTTTCAGTCTTTCATCTTTCAGTGACTTGGCTTCTGTAACATTCCTTGTTCAATAAACTGACCTTTCACTGGTTGGCATTTTTCAGATTGGGTAGATTATGTTGTCTGAGACACGCAGAATAGAAGTGAGAAGGTGTGTGTGTGTGTGTGTGTGTGTGTGTGTGTGTGATTGGGCAAGTGAGATTGCCCATATGTGTTTAGAGAGAAAAAGAAAGTATGAGGAATGGGGGAAGAACTCAATGCTATGTCTTTCTTTCAGGGATGTTCATAGTATGATCCAATAACTACACTACTTCTTCCTTTTTGCTTTTCATTCTCAACCAACTTAGTGAAG